>BQNB010021074.1:17563-30728 GCA_026074375.1 Tanacetum coccineum | reverse complement strand
AAAGATACTAAAGATGATGTTGATGTTAGACTTAAATGGCTTGGCTTGTTTCATCGTAGGAAACATCATTGTAAGTTTTTTTTTACCTTTTTTTCTACAAATCTTTCTATTTTTGGCAAGTCTTCAAAAGGTTTAAATCGGCGAGGAAACCCAGACTCCAGTTTTGACCGGTCAACTGAACGTTTGCGGTAGGAAAGTGAATCTAATATTGATGGGTTGAATCTAGATTTACTGTTTATAACTTTTTATGTATTTTTAAGATTCCAACTAAGTTATACCCACTCCTCGAAGTAACTACAGATAAGGCATCAGAAAAAACACGAAGAAACCAATACGTAATTTTTGATTACCTATTCTACAAATATTTATAAATAAACATAGGGTACAAAATTATCCAAACAAAATGAGTTAGTATTTCTGATAAGAAAAAAACAAATTTATTTTACAATTTTTATAACATATTTTAATGAAAGATTTATATTAATGTGTTGGAGGGCATTGTATTCTAAGTATTTAGGATTTTTTGGCAAAAAAATAAAAATAGTTCTTATATTTACTGGTTCAAAACCCCCGAATTAACTCGAACAAACGGCAGAAAAAAGTGTAAATGTGTGGTACAAGGGACAAAACAATGCAAAGTATAGCTATCTTTTTTTTTTTTTTTTTTTTTTTTTTTTTTTTTTTTTTTTATTTTTTTATTCTTTTTTTTTTTTTTTTTTTTTTTTTTTTATTTTTTTTTTTTTTTTTTATTTTTGATTACGAATATAATATTAGATCCCACAGAACACAATGACCTAGTGAAAGCCAATACACGGAAGGCCGAATTACAGCAGCGTTAGAAGCTCCCGCAAATGGCTTAACAACGGCCCCCCGCCGACAAGAGCCCAACCTCGAACATAAGTCTAGCGTCAATTAAGGAGTATGGGAGCAAGGGTTAGTGCAGATCTTTACCCACACGCCAAAACTGGCAAATTCGTGGAGTAACATTACCTTATGAACCCGCACTACTAAAAAGGGGACTTGATGAAGATTGGTTTAAAAACCCCGTCGCAGAGTGGTAGGACCACTGTTAGGAACCCTTGTTGGTGAACCCCGCTTGCCGGGGATTGATCCTCATGAGAATGTGGACACCAGGTTACAAGCACGAATATGGTTAACGCAGTTGTTAAATTCACTGCTAATTCCTGGGGGAATCCCAGAATTCAACCAACATGTAAGATTATCTTTGTTCAAGGAGTATTGGGAGTGGTTATACTTAACCTTCCAAAAATTCCATGACACTGATGTCCGGCAAACAGACTAAATCGCGGATTAAAAATCAGGCCCAGTCAAATGTGACAGAGAAGCGATCAATGTGAACGCCATCACAAAAAATCGCCACCCCAAAAACCCGAACAAGCGACAAAACCATCAACGCATCACAGTTCCTAAATGTGAACAACACCCTGATAGGTTTGTGAAACAAACTACCCAACAGATAGCATGGATGAATTCCCTCATGATGCTTGGGTCCCAGCTGCAGATGTAAGGCCCCGGTTTGGAAGGGGCATTCCTTGAAGGCAGTATCGTGATCCTTGTAACAAGAGGGAACATGCAAAAGACTAGATATGATGTGGTTGATTCGATGAACTCGTTAAATCATCCCTTGTTTTTATCGTCTCACTAAATAATGTAAAAATATAATTAACGAGACTAAGCGTTCTGCTAATTTTCTGTTACTTGGGATGGCAGGGAGAAGGGTTTCGATCTGAAGTGGTAAAGAGAATGCCCGAACAAGCGTTGGAGAGGGCTTCTTCCGAAGATCTTGTTGATCCAAAATGGGAAAGAAGGGACTACTTTGGTGTGCACCCACAAAAACAAGAAGGTCTCAGCTTTGTGGGCATTCACATTCCTGTGGGCCGGGTCCAAGCCGACGACATGGACCAGTTAGCTCGGTTAGCTGAAGAATACGGCTCAGGTGAGCTCAGGCTAACCGTGGAACAAAACATCATAATCCCAAACATACCAAACTCAAAAGTCGAAGCTTTACTTAACGAGCCTCTTCTAAAAGAGAAGTTTTTACCCGAGCCACCTATTTTGATGAAAGGGTTAGTAGCTTGCACGGGTAACCAATTTTGTGGACAAGCCATTATTGAGACAAAAGCCCGTGGTTTGAAGGTTGCAGAAGAAGTTGAGAAACTTGTTTCCGTGACCTATCCAGTGCGGATGCACTGGACTGGCTGCCCTAACACGTGTGGCCAGGTTCAAGTGGCGGATATAGGATTTATGGGATGTATGACTAGGAACAAAGATGGAAAGGTAGTCGAAGGAGCCGATGTCTACTTGGGGGGTAGAATTGGAAGTGACTCACATCTGGGGGATATCTACAAAAAGGCCGTCCCTTGTGAGGACTTGGTGCCTTTAGTCGTGGACATTATGGTCGAAAAATTTGGCGCTGTTCTGAGAGAAAGAGAAGAGAGCGAAGAATGAAATATCGATGTTTGGATACAGTAACAAGTGTATATCCAGATGAGCTTCGAGAAACTACAAGCGAAAAAATATTGCGACGAGGTACATTAAGTTTAATGTTGTCAAAATTCCATACATGTATCTTCTATTTTTGCTGATTCAAAAGCTCTGTAGTAATAATATGTACAAATTGGGATTTATATGAGACAGTATAATTGTACCCCAATTTAACTTTCTTTCTCGTTAATAAAAAATTTGTGTTCAATCGAAAATCAGCTCACTTGTTAACAGTCTTAGAGCTTTCTAATGTGGGAATCGATACTAGCGACATGTATAACATATATTAAATTTAGTACAATCATTAGTTTTACAACACCTTTCTTACCCATTTCCAGTTTCCACAGAGGCAAATCACTGCAGACTGCAGTGGCCGCACAAACCTAGGAACGCAACAAAAAGGCGGGTTATTAACGAGTCTAAACAGGTTCCGGGTCGACCCATTCTATAAGTTTAATAAATGGGTGATGCTCGCCTGTTCGGGCTTGGGTCAGGTAAGACCTGTCAACCCAATCAACCCATCTAAGTTCTGCAAAAAATTTACGAAATAACTTCATATTTTTAGTGGACGGAAAGTCAGATAGAAATAAGAGGGATGAGTTAAACGGGTCAAACCACCAACTTAGATACTACTCATTACGTATATGATATATCAAGTGAGTTTATACGTGTTAAGGTTGACAAACCACTAACTGCACAAACGAGTAAACAATGCCTTATATCAATCACAATTCAGCATCCAAAGCTAAAAGGAAAAAGAAAAAAAAAAACGAAGAAATATCATCAACACAAAGCAAACCACTTTACCTCTGTTTATTATTGACAACTGTGAAGACCGTAACCATGTGCAGATTTTATATGCGACGTTTTCCTTTATCATCAGAGATGCTAAAGGAGGTGACTTTCTGTGGCGTTGCCACTACCAAGGGTGCTTTAGGGGAGTCACTAACAGCATACTTGTCATGCATAAATTGACTTTCGATGATGGATTCATCTTTGGTCATTAGCTTATAACAGTAACAGCTCTTGAGGCCTTGTTGGTTTCCGTAGCATTCATGTGCAACCAGATGACGTTCTTGCTTCCCGCTCTGAGTTACCTGAAACACAAGTGATAAATGTTAGTCAACAGATTCTTTATCCATATAGTATTAGACTTCTGCATGTTATTTAGCTGGTGTTTGCCCGGAATTTTTTAGAACAGCTTATGCATTTTGGAAACAAACATTTTTGACCCTTCAAAAAGGCAATAAGCATTTAATCAGGTGGTGTTGCGATAAGCTTATTGTATTTTCATAGCACAATAAGCTGATAAGCACTTCACAAAAACTTATTTATTTAGCCAAACAACCTTTAGCTCTTCTTAGGGTGTTTGAAATTACTTATTGTGTTATATTTTCACAGCAGAGAGCAATTTTGAGTGTTCTGCTGGTATCTGCTTGTTTAAAAAATTAAGAGGGTGCTACAATTGCTTATTATTGCTGCTTTCTGTTTTTAAAATAAGCAGATAAGACCTTGATTATCATCCCTCTTTAATCTCTCATATCCCATTGCGACAAACGCTTATCATCCAACCCAAAAAAGTACTCTCACTAGGATCCAACTCCGACCCTTTAGGATAAAAGGTTAGGAATGTTTTCATAAAAGAAAATGGTAAGAAAGAGATCGATATTGCAAAAGTTCTTAACAGTTTGCTTATGGTTCAAACCACGAGCTGATGAAGGCCACCAAGAGCTAACCACTTACCGTATCACTCTCAAAGCGTGCATGGCTCGCTAGTTCCACCATCACAGCCTTTTTAGTAAATTAAAACAAGCAAAAACATTGCGTAAATGAAACAATTATAATAATGCGAGTCATGTTAACGTGTAGGTGTGTAAGTATATTATGTCTCACAATCTGATCATATTCCCAGAATCAGAATTGAATGAAAGAAAAACGTGAGTCATATTACCGGATATGGCGGGTCTCAACAGATATGACCGGGTCTGGACGGTTCTTGGCCGGATATGGCCGGGTCTGGCCGGCTTGGCCTAATATGGACGGGTTTTTGCCGGGTCTTGGCCGGATATGATCGGGTCTTGGCCCGATATGGCCGGGTCTGGTCGGATATCGCAATCTTCCTATGAGCCTTAGTTAGACGAGTATTACATATATATTGGTCTGATACTTTTAGTGTGGTCATGGACTTATGGCAATCATCGGAAACATTAAGTATTGACTGATTTTTTAGTGTTATGGTTACATACTTGGATTGCACATCTGTTTTCTTTGCACTATGTGTGCCTATAAATCCTATTATGTTTAATTCTTATAGCATTGATCGAGTGTTGTAGATGCGTGTGGTCCTTGACTTGTGTATCCAGCATGTGTCCGTCAAGGTGCGCTAGACATGGTAAGATGAAGTAATATATTGTTCTAATAAGTGATCATGTTTTCTGGTATGTTTTAGTTCAATCGAAAATCAGCTCAGCTGTTAACAGTCTTGAGCTTTCTAATTTGGGAATCGATACTAGTGACAATCATTAGTTTTACAACACCTTTCTTACCCCTTTCCAGTTTCCACAGAGGCAAATCACTGCAGACTACAGTGGTGGCCACACAAACCCAGGAACCAGGAAATTGTATTGTGGGGGGCAAAAAAAAAATTCACGATAGCAACAAAATACGGCGAAAAAATAGGATAAAAGTGGGGATCGAAATAAAAAATCGAGTATTGTCACTTAGAAAATGAAGAATTTTAAGGTTTTAGAGTGTTAAATGTTAGACTTTAGTCTATGAGTGGGGGGCAATTTGATTTTGTGATGGGGTGCACTTTAATAAAAGGGTCAATAAAATTATTTTTTTACACTAAAAACCGATATTTTTTGGCGAGCTATGGAGGGCACCGCCCCCCCCATAACTTCCAAGTGGATCCGCCCCTGCCAGGAACGCAACAAAAAGGTGGGTTATTTACGAGTCTAAACAGGTCCCGGATCGACCCATTCTATAAAATGGTTGATGCTCGCCTGTTCGGGCTTGGGTCAGGTAAGACCTGTCAACCCAATCAACCCATTTAAGTTCTGCAAAAAAATTAAGAAATAACTACATATTTTTAGCGGACGGTAAGTCAGATTGAAATAAGAGGGATGGGTTAAACGGGTCAACCCACCAACTTATGACAAATCTAACCAGGTTACTTAATTGGGCTGTACTGATCACGACCCGGATTGCCACCAGTAGTCAAAAGATCCCTTCTGGCGAAACTGAACAATGAATTTCAGTATACTAGTGAAACTAGATAATTTGAAACATCCCTTATACACAAATCAGATTACGCAAACAGCTAAAATACTTACTATTTAGATTACGCAAACAGCTAAAATACTCGGTTCAACTGCACAAACGAGTAAACAATGCCCTATATCAATCGCAATTCAACATCCAAAGCTAAAAGGAAAAAAAAATATCATCAACACAAAGCAAACCACTTTACATATGTTTATTATTGAACTGTGAAGACTGTAACCATGTGCAGAGTTTATATGCGACGTTTTCCTTTACCATCGGACATGCTAAAGGAGTTGACTTTCGGTGGCGTTGCCACTACCAAGGGTGCTTCAGGGGAGTCACTAACAGCATACTTGTCATGCATAAATCGGCTTTCGATGATGGATTCATCTTTGGTCATTAGCTTATAGCAGTAACAGCTCTTGAGGCCTTGTTGGTTTCTGTAGCATTCATGTGCACTGTTCTTCACCTGCTGGAAGTCCCAGATAACACTGAACTTCCCTACGGTTGCTACCAAATGACGTTCTTGCTTCCCGCTCTCAGTCACCTGAAACACAATTAACGAATGTTAGTTAACAGATTCTAGATTCATATAGTACTAGACAATAGTCGCAGTTGTATGCAGCAACCCTGCATTGACAGACTGACTTCTGCATGTTGTTTAGTGGGTGTTTGGGTATGGTTTTCGAGAACAGCTTATGCAGATTGGAAAAACCACCCGCAGTATGCATCTTTCGTGCGCGGTCCTTCAGGCAACCCATCGCCACGCGCGGTGAGGCTTATTTGGTGTTGGTTCAATGCTGGTCACCACCTAACGAAAGAACGGGTCAAAATCGAACCGCGGAAACCATAACCGAGCCAAACTGAGTTTAGACGGTTTAGGTGTGTTTTTCTCGGTTTTGGCCCGGATTGAACTACAGAAAACCATAAATATAGTAAAACCCAAAACCGAACCGAGTAAGGTCAGTTCGGTTTCGGTTGAACCGCTTCGGCTCGGTTTTACGATTCGATTTTGCTCGGCACCGTAAGCTGTTAATAATGTATCCGTTTTGTTATACAACAAGGACGATATTGCTATTAATTGATTGTAAATATATCTTAATTTGCCACTTTTTACTATGTTGCGTAACAATCCTTTTATTTTTCCTAAAAAATGTTGTGATATTGCTAAACTTTCTATTTTAGATTACGGGAAATGATGACATAGCACTTGTTTATCATCTTAAACGGCAATAAAACCCGTACCCGATGGGGACCCGATCCCCAAACCCGAATTGACTGGGGAATCTCCGAGTTGACCGGGGATGGGGATGGGGACGGGAAATCCCCGAATTATGAAACCGGAGATGGGGCGGGGATGGGGATAACATAAATCCCCAGCCCCGTACCCGACCCCGAACTTTTTAATGTGCAAATATATATAAATTATTTGTATATTAATACTACATGTACATGTATATGTATAAATTAGTAAGTATTGACAAATATTATACTTGAAGTATATTTGTATGTATATGTCATATTTAATGAATCGACTACTTTTAAAATGTTAAGTACTAACTATATATTATTCAACTAATATTTTTTTCCGAATACACACATTCGATCCATTTAACATCAACTGTCTTGCCATCTTCGCGGGTCAATGGGTGTGTGTTGATGGAAGTGTTAGCAAGTGATTACCTCAAAAACTCGTGTTTTTTACCGTAAGCACAAGGGTACTTGAATAAATTGTACTCAGTATTGAGAAGTTAAATAAAGGATTCATCATCACAATTCATCATTGATATGTGCCCGTGTGTTGGAGCGGGTGCTTGATGAGCGGGCCTATTTTATAAATATCGTTTACAAAGAATTAAGTAAAGAAAAATCAATTATAAACATATAAAATTATTTACCTGCAATGCATCAACAATGAAAAAAAAGACATTATGTTCATTATTTTGATATGGAGAAAGAAAAAGCTATATTAGTTACAAACAAACACTCTTAAAACAAACAATTTTCCAAAGTGTTTTCCTTCTGTAAATGCTTTAACCAATTGTTTGTCACAAACAATTTGATCATAGTTTTTTAGAACTAAAACAAGGGCTAATTATCATTTTGCCCCACTCACAAAACAAAGTTGCTATAATGCCCCAATCTAAACTCAATTTCTTAAATTATCCCTTAAATTCCCCTATGCGACTTGAGCCACCTATGTGCTACTTATTGCGACTCTTGACGACGTATACACTTATAGTAATCCAAATCATATACAGACAGGTACACTTGAGTTATAAAGTGAGTAGCAAGTACACAAATGTGTAAGATGCACTTTTTATCGACTTACGATGTAAATATTTATAGCTGCCCATGATACATTTTTTTCTTTGTAATATTTTAGTTGTATATTTTTTTCACAAAAGACAAAAAAGTGCAAGTCACATAAATAGTAAATCGTCAGTAGCATAAAAAGTACACATTCACATATGTATTTGCCACTTACACAAGTCTACCTTTAATGAGTGGATAAAGGAGACACTTGTCAAGATATTGTTGAAGTCGCATAAATTGCATGAGCCATTTAGAGAACTGAGTTTAAAAAAGAGCATATTAGCAACTTTGTTTTATTATAAATGGGTCAGGTACAGGTTAAGATTTTCTGACCCGGCAACCTATCAACCCGAACTTATCATCCCGAACCCGACCCAAATTGCCACCTCTAATTTTATACAAGTGATTCACACTTTTCTAATGAGATATTCGAGCCCATGTCGACCAAATACTTTACTTTGGGTACAAGCAAACCCCAATTACACTTGTCCGCGTCAGATCAACGCAACCTCATCACACATATATAAACACCTCACCATGTACATTCATAACAAACTTTATCTCAATATTATCTCCTTCCCTGATTTTATAAAATCAAAACCAAATTTATAAAATCACCATAATAACATGGGCGGTTCTCACAGCCGTGAAGGCCTAGATCTTTCTGATTACTCAGACGATGAAGACGATTACAAATCACAATCAGATTCTGAACAAGAATATAAAGACGCTCAAGAATATGATCATAAATCATCATCAGCAGCAGTTGATGATTTAGATGTTAAGCTTAAAGCCCTAAAAAATACTCACAACATACTCCTAACAACCCTAACTCAGTCAAACTGTACCTACACACCAAAACCAAATGGATCATATCAGACAAGCTCACTAATTACAATTTCATCAAACTTGACGATGACGTCACTGAGAGAGAACTCATCGGTGATGAAGAAACGAAGGACGAATACTGGAACTAATCTTGACAGTTGGTACAAAGATAGTGGTATAAAGGCTAGGTTTTCCACCGACATGCAGCTCAAATGCGCTTGAGCTGATACAAGAAACAAGTCGATTTCGTCCACATTGGAGTCTGGGCTATGAGGTTTTTTCACAAACGAGGATTATCGCGCTTTTATCGATAAGTTTCAATCATGTTTATTTGAGAATGTTTATGGTTTGAAACCTAGTGACGAGAATAAGGTTAAGGTTTATGGGAAGGACTTTATGGGGTGGGCGAAACCCGAATTAGCATATGGTACAATGTGGGAGACCAATGAGGATACAATGTGGGAGAATTCGAGTTTGCTGAGTTTTAAGACTAGGAATGATTTGTTGGAGGAGTTTGAAGGAGTGTCGGTTAATGGTGGGATGATTAGGATTGAGGCTAAGGACTCGCGTATGGAAAATCTGTTTTTAGTCCAATGATACCGGGTGCAAAGTTTGTTATGCAAGTTGTTAAGAATTTTAGCCATGGGATACACGGGAAGGGTGTTTATGTTAAGTTTGATAATGGCGGAAAAAATGTAGGTTATGAGGGTTTGAAGAATTTGCAAAAGGCGTTGTTGATAAGGGGGAGAGTAATATGTTGTTGATGAGTGGTGAAAAGGAGGGGAAACCGCATTCGAGTGGTGTGAATCAGTTAGATATTAAAACGGGGAAGATTATGACGGAATGGAAGTTTGAGAAAGACGAGACGGAGATTAGTATGAGGGATATAGAGAATGATACCAAATGGTCGCAGTTGGATCCTAGTGAGAGTACTTTTTTAGGTTTGGATGATAATCGTTTGTCGCAATAGGATATGAGAGATAGGAGAGGGATGGTTCAGAGCAGCTCTCTGGTTCTGCATTGTCACGCCAATTGTATGCATATCATTGATGAGTTGAGTAAATCTCAAGTAATATTCATGAAGTGATTCACCCTTGACCGAAGTAAACCTGTCAAACTCATTGTACAGTTGATGACATCAAATAACGTTACATTTATAGCATCATTTATCCCATGTAAATAACCTATTTTGTATAATTATTTCAAGAATTGTTACTTAATCGTTTGTATTTGAGAATTGCAATAATTATGGAGTACTTTGTGAAGATTAGCAAAAAGGCACGCATTCTGGAGCTTAAACGAAGACATTTGAAGATTACTGTTCTGACATCCTATACGTCGTATCCATCAAGGAAGATACAGCGTATCTGTGTCTGCACTTCACAAAAGACCACGAAGGAATAAAGTTCAATACGTTGTATCCAGAAGAACTCCATACGCCGTATTCAATTTAAAGTAATAAAATATTCTGAAAGATATCGAACGTGGTCCCTACTCTAAGAAACCCCTGATACATCGTATCCATCTATCTCGATACGCCGTATCGACCAAATTCCATACCCTATAAATAGAAAACCTTAAAACGGGTTTTCAGTGTGCTTGATCATATTTTCGATACCTTAACCACAAAAGTCAATTTTCAGAAGACAAGAAGAGCAGAAGAGGTCAAACAAAGCTACTAATTCCATAGGAAACACTTTGTAATCTCCTATACTCTAGTAGTCGTTTGATTTTTGGTATTATTCGTTTAACTCGATTAGTTTACCTTGGTTGAATTATTACTCTTATATTGATTATGAAGTTTGAGGGCTAACACCCTTAGGTATTAGCCATTATTATAAAGATTTAAATATTTAGTTTATTTATCTCGAATGCTTAATTTATCGTTGAATGCTTGTTTACGTTTATCAATTTATACTTGTTTATGTGCTTTTGTATGCGACCTATCATTCAACTGGATCTAGTAATACCGACCACGTTAGCTAGATGTCGGGATGGCTCTCCATATAGTGATTTATATATCTAGACCAATAGGATCACATATAATGACCTATCTTTGCCTTTAGATTGGTGAGCTTAGTTGGACCGGCAGGTGACCCTTGGGATCAACGAGTACGTTCTTAATCAATTGGTAAAGACTTTGCCAGTGGACTACTAGTATATAAATTACCATTAAGCAGTAAGTGGGTAAAGTCTCTATGAGCTAGGGTTTAACAAGATCACAATTGCTTTAACCCCTAAGATAGATTATAATCAGCAAATAGAATGCTTTATGCGGATGCGTTTAATTGTGACAGAATTCTACGTGTCTAGGTCTTAGGAAGAAGTAACGCCTAAGTCTTAAGAATGATATGCCGCCTCAAGATAAGTATTCATTGCACTTAATAAACAACCAACGTTCTAATTGGATTAATCATGGTTAATACAGTTTTCTTATATTTGGCTAGACCGCTCTTCTATGTTTTGTCTGTTTGCTTGCGTGTGTTATTGTGTCTTAAATTGATCTAAGTTACCACAAACTTATCCTAGTCTCTCAGGCTAAACCCTCCCCCCCTCTTTTATCTGTTAGAATTAGCATTAACATAGGTTTAGCATAGGTTTAACATAGAATAGAATTAATGTAGTTTAGATTTAACTTAGTTTAGTTAACCATAATATTGATAAAATAAAAAATTAGTTCTCGCTCTTAGTGATTGACAGCCTTCTTACCACGAAACTCCATCTGATCGGGTACACTGTGTCCGTTAAGGTCGTTGGCTAAGAAACAAACCATCTGGTTCGATTAAAACTTAGGAAGATCTAAAAACAAAATTTCTAAGCAAGTATTGCCCATCTGCTCGAACTGCAAAGAAAATGGAGGAGATCAACAACTTTCAGCAAGAACCTGATGAAACTCTTTACCAAGCATGGGAGAGATTTAAAGGACTCTTGATGAAGTACCCTTAACACTACTTGACGGAGATACAGGAGGTGATCTTGTTTTACAATGGGTTGGATGTTCCAACTAAACAAATTCTTGATTCAAAAGGTGCCATACCAACTAAGACAACTGCCGATGCAAAAGTAGCCATCCAAGAAATGGCAGAATGTTCTCAAAAGTGACACAATGGAACATCTAGGACAAGAAGTACTGAAACTTCTGATGGATTAGCTACAATTCAAGCACAACTCAACAATCTTGGAAGAGAAATTAAGAAGGTGAATGAAAAGGTTTATGTTGCCCAAGTAGGATGTGAGCAATGTATAGGACCCCACTACACCAAAGACTCTCCACTCAAAGAAGAAGGTAAAACCCTTGAAGAAGCCTGTTATACTCAGTTTGGTGCACCCTTCCAACAAGGAGGGAAATATAGAGCAGCAGCTCCGGGATTCTACAAAGAAACAATGCAAATCCTTCGTATCAAGAACGAAGACAATAAATGGAAGAATCAATGAGCAAGTTTATGAGCGAATTAGCAAAGAGACATATAGAAAACTCTAACTTGATCAAGGAAATTCGAGATTCCACTAAATCTGCCATCAAGAACCAAGGAGCTTCGATTAAAGCTTTAGAGATTCAAATCGAGCAAATAAGCAAGGTACTACAGGAAAGAGGATTTGAAAGTCTACCTAGCTCTACTGAAACAAACCCAAGGGATCATGTCAAGTCGATCTCGACTACTGTTGAAGCTGATATGACACCGATCGCCGTATCGGATCATCCCGATACGCCATATCGGATCATCCCAATACGTCCTATCGGCCCAACAGAACAGTAAGCTGATGTTCGAGTCAAGACGAATGACCATTCCGTTTTCGAGTCGTTTGAATGATTATTACTGTGATGAGAAGAAGGGATCATATGGATTGCAATGCTTGGACACTTTCTCTTATGGAGCTACACGTGCCGATTACTCCCTACCTCAAAAGGAGAAAGACCCAGAAAGTTTCACTTTACCTTGCTATATTTATAATGTTTGCTTTGAAAATGCCCTCGCTGACTTAGGAGCTAGCGTAAGTGTAATGCCTCTTTCAACCTACCTCAATCTAGGTTTAGGTGAATTAGCTCACACTAAGTTAACAGTTGAATTAGCAGACAAAACAATGAAATGCCCAAAGGGAATAGCTGAGAATGTACTAGTAGGGATTGGTAAGTTTGTTTTCCTCATAGATTTTGATGACGTATAGTCCAACCTCGGGTCATGAACCCGACCTACGAATACTATTTACACCCGGACCGATGACGAATGGGCCATAGCAACACCAATAC
>BQNB010021074.1:4538-15214 GCA_026074375.1 Tanacetum coccineum | reverse complement strand
AGGGATGGTGATTTAAACATAAAGACACTTAACTGACTACAATATACATGCTTCATCATGAATTACGACTCAGATTTCCATTGATTAACATGCCTTTTGATCTTAATGCCTGTATCGGGAAACATTTCAATCAATACTTGAAACTTCAAAATTAAACAAAAAAAGGGAGTATATATTGCCATAGAATCTATGTAACAAAAATGCATGACATGGAAATTTACAATTGAGCCTTATATATGTTTTTAAAGTATTTCGCAAGTATATATGTGCTTCTTACCCAAACGAACACATGAAAATAGCCCGCTTGTCTGTTTTGCAATGACAATCAAGAAAAGTTAAGGACAAACGTTGTCCAATGTTGGTTTATTTCTATAGAGTCCTGTTTTTTTCATGGACAACTATATGTGGCAGTATCAAGAGTGAGCCAAAAGTTCAATATAGACTCAATTTTTGTCATAGACCCAATGAACCAATCCTAGCCACTCATTTTTTCATCAAAAATAAAAAAACCCACTTTCCACCTTTTTAAAAAAATTAAATATCTCACACACTGTTAATCGTTACGCAAAACAAAACATACCATCGCGACGAGAATTAAATTATCTTTCTATAGAGGGGCGACACTATGTACTTTCGACGAACTTTTTTTTATGATTTTATGAAGTCATATACGATTTTATGAAATCATATATGATTTATGAAATCATATATGATTTTATCATTTGTAAAAAATATGTCATTGGAAAAGAATTGTGAAATTCAGCGAAACAAAACAAGCCAAATATTGCAATGCTTCTGACATACCTATGCTTTTATAAAATACTAAACAGTCAACTTCGTACATAAAGATAATCAATAATGAATATTATGAAAGTAGCCCGCGCATCAAGCAGGTTAGACAACTAGTTAGTTAATATTTTATATAAAAATTATGATAATAATTTCAAGTAATGTAATATAGTAAAATTGATAAAAAAAAATTAATCTGTTTTGTTGTGAACTATTAGTTTAATGCTCTTCATAAATAGATGTTGGACTTTAACATATTTAATAATAAAATTAAAATAAAAAATAATATAATAGTAAAAATAATAAAATTAATTAATAAAATTTAATTATAATAATAAATAAAAAATTTATACTAATAAGTTAAATACAAAATAATATTATTAAAAAAAAAATAATTTTGATCAATGAATAAATGAAAAAAAAAAAAAATAAAAAAAAAAAAAAAAAAAAAAAATTTAAAAAAAAATAAAAAAAATATAAAGGATAAATTGATAATATTAAAATATATAAAAAAGAAAAAAGAAAAAAAAAATACAATTACAAAAAATATATAAAAAATTAAATAAAACTTATACAATACTATAAATAAATAAAAAAAAAAAAAAAATACAATTAAAATATTAAATTAATTAATAATAGAATTATAATATATTAAAATCATAAAACCAACCACCACCTCCAATCACCTCACGTTCCTAACCCCACACAATCCCCCATCACACACCCTGCAAACGCCACTCCGCGCTCAAACACCACACACAACAAACCAATACAAATCCACCTCACCCACCCACCCCCACCCACCCCACCCCACAAACACACTCACCCATACTCCCCCATCCCACCATGCACCCAACACAAACGCACCATACCCCCTCCACACCCAATCTACCCAACATCCACACACCCCCCACCACCCTCTCTCCATACCAACCCCACCCAAACCCGTACCACCCCAACCTTCTACCCAGCTCCAACATCCTCTCACACAAACCACCTCAACTAACTCAAACCCCCCCCACCTACCACTTCACTACCACGCAAAAAATCACCACACCTCACATCATTGCCGCCACCACCAACACCAGTCCACGACCACCCCCACCAACCACAACACCCAAACCACCCCCAACCCACCGCATCCAACAACCCACACTCACCACACAACACAACCATCCTCAACCCACACATTGCCCCCCCCCCGACCATACCCAACCCAAACCCCCAACTGCTCTACAACCAACCCGACCCCACACCCATTCAACACACACCCACCCGCTCTCGCCACCTCACCTCACCACCCACTCCACCACCCTTCACCCCACACCCACGCCAGTACCACCACCACACCTCACATCACTCCCACCACACCCACACACCAGAACAACCACCAACAACGCAGTAGCACACTCCCCTAACGTCCAACACAACACCACCACACACGCCCCCCACACCACCAACCCCACAACCGCACTTTCCCCGAAGAACCACCCAACGTCCACACTACACCCCCCCCCCACCAAGCCCTTCCTCCCACACCACACCACCCCACACCCCGCAACATCCCACTTCCCACAACACAACACACCCAACCGCTCACCAAACAACCCTCAAACCTACTGCACCCACCCCCCCCGCAACACACCCCATCTCACAACCGCCAACACCACCCCGCCACCACCCCTCACCCACACATCCCACCACCAAACACAACACCGAAACACACCCTCACAACCCCACATTCCGAACCACATCCTCCGATCCAAACATACACCCGCACTCACCTACACACCCAAACACCGCCCACCCTACCCCATCGCAACCATCCACAAACACATACACGCCACCCACCATCTTCTACAAAGCCACCCCCGCCACACACACCCCCCAACGAACCACTCACAACCCACTCAACACCCACCAACACGCTACCCTCCAACGCCACAAAAAACAATACCACCACACATCCCAACAATCACCACGAACCCGCCCCTACCTCAACCCCACGACCACCACATCTCACACAACAACACCCCACCCCATCAACTCGACACCAGCCCATACCCTAACACAACAACTATATCACACAAGCACACCCTCCCCCAAATCACCCACCACTCACACTTCACCTAAGCAACGCTCTTTCCTAACCTCAAACACCAGCACCACACCCCACCCCCCTACCAGATCACACCCGTCAAACAAGCCAACACCCCGAGCAAACACACTCGTACACAGCCAACGCACACACAGCTCCTAAACCAATATGCCGACTACGCCAACCCCCCAACCGCGCACTTCCCACACACCAACACCCACACCACAATCCACCCCACACCACCATCCCTACCACCACCACACCACCCATCAGACGTAACAGCACCACCCATCCTCAAAACCGTCCAACACCCACACATCCCCCACACACCCCCAGCTACCTACCAACCGTCGCAACCCTCACTACACCCGAACCATCCCATACGCAAACCATCATATCCCACGCAACCACCCCTATACTCATACACCCAACATCACAACACCACACCACACCATGCGCTCACCACACACCACCCACCCCTCACAGCTCCCCAAGACCACAACCCAAGACATACCCAACTTACCACAGTTCTACAACATCAACCACAACAACTTTAATTTCACCACCCCCATTAAATCCCCTAGCCACCTGTCCTGCCACACTACGACCTCATCACCACACCACCAACTCAACCCCACATCTGTCGCCCCGCTCCAACAACCGCCCCACCATTCTGACCCACCCCACACCCCCACCCACAACCACCAAACCCCCTCCTCCACCTCCACACCCCCTCACTTCCCAAATCCACGAACTTACGCGACCAACCAACACCGCCCCAACACCTCACCAACAAAACTCCCACAAAACCAGTCACGCACCACACACAACACCAACCAACCACCCACCCCCACCACCCATCACACCCCTAAACAGACACACCCACCCTGCAATCAACTCCCCAACCACTTACCACGCAAATCCGCACCCAAACCCACCCCGCAACCACCCTCCAAAACACCAACACCACTCCACCACCACACAACACCCAATCACAGTCCCACTCCACCACCTCAAACCCCACCCACATACACACCCCCACCCTCATTCACGCACACCACGCCACCCACCACTCCAGCAACACCCCAAGTCCCGACACCCAACCTCCAAATCCACACACCACTCTCACCACAACCCACCCAACCTACGCCCCCCGGGGGGTGCAACACGAAACTTCCACCCACCACACACCACCACACCAAAACACTCCCTATCACCACACCCCACTCCAACATCAACCCACCCACCACCCACCCCCAACCACCCACCCCTACACCAACCACCGACCCCCACACAACACCCCCCCACCCAACCCCCACAAACCACCCCCATCACAACAAACTATTCCACCACACACAGAACCCCACCATGGCGCACTCAAACAAATCACAATAACACGCATCCCCCCCACAATTCCCCCACCCACACTAATGGCGGCAACCCCCCCCCTCCTTCCAACCCACACCACCCCCCCAAATATAGCAGCGAGTGGGGGAGGAGCACAACGATACCCATACACCGTCCCCAATCGGCGCCACCCCCCCACATCACCTCTCACCCCCACCCCATCAACACCATAACACTCCACACCCACCCATCTCCCCACTCCTCCACACCCTCAGAGCCAACCCAAAACCCCGCCCAATTCACACACCACCCACCACTGACAACATGACAACAACACCCGACCCTCCACCCGACTAGTGCCACCCCAACACCCTGTAGCCCCAATGTCCACACACCTCACCCATGAACCATAAGCACCAACCCACACACACCAACCCTGACACCACCCCACCCCCACTTCTCCTCCAAGCCACAAATTCCAAAACAAACCACCACCCGAAAACATTACCCCCAAGCAGAGAGCACCAAAATACAGCCTCACAAGCCCCCAATGAACACGTCACCCTTCTTCAAACTCAACCCACGCACAACACACACCCCATCCACCTCAACGCCCACGACAACCCCTTCCAACACACCCTCCTCAACACCCAACACCACAACCACCCACCCCACTAAGACAAAAAAGCCACTCTCAACCACACCTCCTTCCTTCTACCTACCCAAACCCAAAACACTGAAAATACACAACCCCCAACCCACCCAAAAACCATAAAAACCCACCCAAAAACAACCTTCCCACTCGAAATTCAAAAATATAAAACTCTCCCTATAACCTCCCCCCAATCTCTACACCCCTCCCCTTTTATATTATGTCCACAACCACCACCACCCTTTCCCCCCCTCCAAACCTCCACCCCTCCAACCCTCCCCCCGACTACCCCAGCCGTCCATACAAAACCCCCACGCCTAACGCCTCAAACCCCCCACCCACACCCGCACAACCCAAATACAACACACACACAAACCCCCCCACCCTTCCAAACCACTCCTCCCCCCCAAACACCACTATCAAATCAAAAAGACCAACAGAAAACCCAGCCGGAAAAGTGCTACGATCACGACCCAATTTACCCACCTGACCACTCCACAGACTAAAACGAGCTTAAATATTTTTTTGTATTTCAGCATTCAAGACAGTATACCCATTAGTATAAAAGAACTAATTTGTTATTTGGCACATCTTTATGCATTTACGAAGGTTAAAATAGTGTAAAAAGATAAACAATCCTTATTCTAGAAAGTAAGGTTTCAAAGTATAAGGCATCATTGCTATCATGTGCCTGCCCACTAGAAATATTTGTATGTATAGATGTAAAGTAATATTGCATAGTTTTTCTGATTGAAAATCAAATAGAAAGAATTGTGAATCTGAATGCTGTGTTGAAGAAAATCATGTGAATTAAGCCTCAAACGAACGAATCGTAGTATAAGTACTTTTTCTCTGATTTTAAGACTCTTGACCATATGCCCACATAAATTTGTATATGGTTGTAGAGGTTAGTGATGGTATGAGTATCGATTTGATGTTTTTGCTAACAGAATTTAAGTCAGAATTACTGAAAGAATGTTTGCATTTTGGCTTTGTTTCGTTTTCTGGTTCTTGATCATAAATGCCCACGTAATCTGTTTTAGTTGGTGTTTTCTTATTGAAATAATTGAATCTTAAATATTATGTTTATAACAATCATATGAATAGTCGTGTACTCGCAAAAAGTTGTACTTGATAGTATAATAGTATAGCGAATATATGTGTATTTTCTTGATGTTTTTTCATATAAAAAAATGAATTCTGAATGTTGTGTTTATATAAATAATTTGATATTAAGCAGGGGTCAGATAAAGAACTACTTCAGGTTCGTTCGCCTTTAAGAGAAACATCAATGGATAATGACTATCTAATGCCCAAAACACCTCTTTCATTTAATTCTCCAACCTATAAATCATCTAACATATTGCCACCACTTAAATTCCATTCTGGCCTTCTTCCATCACATAATCTCGAGATAAACAGTTTCAATGAGTACGAAGATGATTATGATTTTGATGAATATGACGGTCATGTTGATGATCACGAGAGTGTGGGATCGGCTTCAGATGATATGGACTGTACTTACTCTGAAGAAGAAGAGCTTAATGAAGTAATGCTAAATGTTAATCCAGTCAATGTATCAGGACCAGTTGGACTTAACAAGTCCACTTTGAATAGAGGGACGATTAAAGAGGATCTGTGTGTTGAAGTTCCTCAAAAAACTAGAAAATTTACGGAAACTGGATGGCATGGTGGGGCAAGCACAATGCCTAGTTCAGTTTCTGCTGCCAGTCGTTTGCGTGATATGTTACAGCCTCATAGTGCCTATGTAAGTTTAAGCTTCTTGGTGTCATTTCTTTTTAGTCTTTTATGTCTAGAAAAGGGTAGCTTTCAAGAACCTGGAAAAAGTCAACATGGTCAAAGTTACCAACATGTCTTCATATCTTTTAGTCTTTCCATAGTTAGACGTTTTTTACACAACAAAAATTTTTGAAAGTTGGTTACCTAAAACCGAAAAGACTAGATTTTTCCTTTACCTTTTTATGCGAATTATCCTTATAAAAGTTCAGTTGTAATTGACACTAGTGACGAATGCAGGGTACCCCAACAGCTGACTTGGGGACTCCAAGTGCACCTCCTATATATGAAGGAGAAGAACATATTATTCCTGAGGTTGAAGGTGAATCAAGTAAAGAATATTCACGGTTTTCCGAATCACACAATGAGGTAAATATGCCGAAAAAACTCATTGGTGATGATGAACTTGGTGACAGGTGAGAATACTCGAACTCGGAACCCTTTCTATCTATCGCATAAAATTGTTACAAATATGTTGAGATGTATAATAACCTTTATCAATATGCAGGGAAAATGAAGCCATTCATGAAAAAACAGATACGCCAATGCCTTGTTTGGAAACTAATCTATTAGATCAAACAACTTACTATAACAGGTAATACATCTAACGAGCTATTAGTGTACACCTTCTTTTAAGGAAAGATTCAGCTTTAATTAACCGAACGCTGACTTTTGGCAGTGGTCAAAATCCATGGCAAACTTTGATTACTTATGATGCATGCTTTCGGTTATGCCTAAACGCATGGGCACGTGGCTGCACAGAAGCACCCACATTCTTAAATGATGAATGCCGCCTTCTGCGCAATGCCTTTGGGTATGTTACTTTGTGCTTTTGTCTCCTTTGCTTATGATTTTGTATATTTCAAAGCCTTAAAAGGATCCCATTTTTCTGATTTATTCAGACTTCACAAGCTATTGTTGCAACCTCGGGGTGTTAAACAAGTAGCAAGCGAGAATACAGATAAAGCATGTCCTCTGAAAGTAAAGAAATTCATTGGAAAGATTAGGGTCGAAGGTATGGTAGTTAACTGTTAAAACTAAAATTGAAAATGCGATTTTTTACTCAAACTAAACTAATGTATTGATAAAAATACTTGTGTTGTTTGACAGTGAAAAGAGTAAGAATCATCCCACAACGAAAACTTATGGACACATACTCTCAGCAAAGTGCTATCTACATGCAAGCAGGAGTTGAATACATTCGACATGTTTCTTCAGTTGTAAAAAACAAGATTCACAAATTAGGATTGTCTTCATTTTCACTTCCATGTGAAGGTTTGTTCTTTTTACCCCTACACATATATAACAAACGAAATCATATCAAGTACAAATTAAATAACTAGAAGATTTTGTCATGTTGCAGAACCGGTGACATGTTTATTAAAACTTAAAAGTTCTCAAGAACATACAGAAACCGAATCAACTTTAGGCATTTGCTTGAGGCCTGGAACCGGCGATTCTCATGACTTGTAAGTTGTTTTCATCATGTAAATACTTGTTTTTTATGTCAAGTTTTTTCAAATCACACTGTTTAATTATCTTGTTTGTGGCATTAGTTTCCCAGAGAACCAAGGAGATGCCCTTCTGCTAGAAGTGCAGGGCGAGAAGAGGATTATTCAGGGTCACGCAGTTATCCCAGTTTCATCCCTACATGACAATCCAGTAAGTGATAGAATCAAATGGTGGCCTATTTATCATGAAGACAATGAATGCATCGGGAAGGCTCAGCTTTCCATCACCAGTACCATTACATCTGATGAAACTACACACCTTAAGGTTTGAAATGCTTGCTAACATACATGTCATATTCGTATGTGTTTTATATTCGTATTCTTTTCCTAACTTTAACCATTGTAACAGTGTGGACCTGTTGTGGAAACGCTAGCATATGATTTATTGTTGGAGGCTGCCATGCGTGCACAATGTTTCCACGCACGTAACTTGTGGGTAGTCGAGCCTTGGAAATGGCTGCTGACTGAATTTTCTGATTATTACGGAGTCTCAGAATCTTACACTAAACTCAGGTACTCCAATTTCCTAATCAGGGAAAAAATATGTTTTTCCAATTTCTAGCTAAAAATGTTCATCTGAAACATCATTTTAGGTATCTTTCACATATCATGAACATTGCTACGCCTACAAAAGACTGCTTAGAGCTCATTTATGAGCTTCTTGTACCTGTAATGAAAGCTAGAACAGAAAGAAGATTAACAAGACAAGAGGTATGAATAATTAAAATTTCATATCTGACTCTTCAATTTTTTTAAAATTTTTGATTAGTTTACCTAAGTAATTGCTAAATCATGCAGAAAAGCCTGTTGCTTGATTGTGAAACCCAAATGGAGAGTCTACTGGCAATTGCTTTTCAGAACTACAAGTCATTAGATGAAAACTCGTCTACTGGTTTATCAGACGTATTGAGCCCAATCCCGGAAACTGCTGCACCAGCATTAGCTCCAGCTGTGCAGCTGTATACTCTTATACATGATATACTTACACCTGATGGTCAGGCTTTGTTGACCAACTATTTACAGGTGAAGGATTGTGTATTTTTTTTATTTCTTTTGGCTTGACAGAGGATCGTAATGTTTAAGTTTTATTGTATAAAAAATTGTGTTATTTATACAGGCGGCAGCACGGAAGCGGTGCAGGAAGCATATGGTGGACACAGATGAGTTTGTGGCGAGTAATACTGAGGGTTTTCTTATGGATTCTATTGCAATTACTACGGCTTATTTGAAAATGAAGATATTGTGTATAAATTTAAGCGATGAAATCAAGACAGACATCAAAATTCATAACCAACATGTATTACCAAGGTAAAGTAAAACATTTACCTTTAAAATATTCTGTAATATTAGGGCCTATCCTGTTCAGAAAACCTATATTTGTCCCTCTCTTCATTTAAATGTATATGTCATGTGCTAAGAAAACTGTAATGTTTTGTAGTATAAAAAAATTGTGCATACCCTATTCGAAATCCTAAACCGACATTTGTATTTCTTTTCAGCTCTATTGATCTCTCGAGCATCACAGCAGCGGTTTACAGCAGTGAGTTATGTAAACGGCTCAAAGGATTTCTTGCAGCATGGCCGCCATCGAGCCCTCAGCCTCATGTCAATGAACTTCTTATAGCAACTGCTGACTTTGAGAGGAATCTTGAGTCTTGGAACATCAGGTGCGTAAACTAGATTTTCATTTCTCCATGTCAAATCATATCAGATATTTAATATAACATTAACTTTTTCACTTCAGTGTACCTGAAGGCGGCGTAGACTCGAGAAACTTGTACCATAATTACATTATGGTTTGGTTCCAAGACATGCAACTTTGTTTACTTGACTTATGCAAGGCCGAAAAGGTACCATGGGCTGGTGTAATCACAAACTATTCTACTTCACCATTTGCTGAAGAATTATACGTTAAAATCAAAGAAATGCTGAGTGAGTATGAAGTTGTAATCAATCGGTGGCCTTGGTACACATTGATCCTAGAAAATGTAAGTTATAACGAAAACCAATCTATATAAGTTTGTAATGATTAAATGAATGATATCTTTTGATGCTAATTGTTTTTTATTTGTTCACACGCAATAGGCGGCTGCAAATGTGGAAAGAGCAATCATGACAACACTCGAAAGACAATATGCTGACATTTTGACACCATTGAAAGATAGCATACCCAAGAGGCTCGGAATTCAAGTATAAAAATTAATAAGAAGACAATCAAATGCTCCATACACCATTCCTAATCAGGTGAGGGAGATATATATATATACTTTAAATTGTGATACATAAATTTACGTATGATACCAAATACCAATATAGCTAACTTGAGGTTTCGTCTTGTGCAATTGGGTACTTTTTTGAACACCATTAAGCGAATTCTTAATGTTCTACATTGTAGAATCGAAGACAAACTGAAGTCATGGGCGTCTTATCTTCCAGTCAACTTATGGGGAGCATATGAATGCAGTTACTGTCTTGCTGAGAA
>BQNB010021073.1:23420-64698 GCA_026074375.1 Tanacetum coccineum | reverse complement strand
GTATCCTCTTAACCTAATCATGTTTCCATAGACGTCTTTGCTATGATATGAATGAAGATTAAATAGCTAGTTTTCTAGAGCCTAACGTGCATAACACTAATAAGAAGCAATATAAAAAGATATTACAAACTAAGTTTCATGCAATCATAAGCAAATACAAATTAAATTTAGACAAGCATGTTAATTGAAAGCGAAGAACAATTAATCAAACAACACATAGACATATTGATTGATTAAAAGGGTAAAGGAACTTCACTTCAATTAAACATGGAGTAACAATTAGTACACAAGGGTTGTAAAACCCTGAAAATCGGCTATAGTATCAGCTACAAAGGTTCTCCTAAGTTTCCACACGAAAATATAAAAAATAAAGGGTTGTATATTGTCACACCCCGTAAGTTTTAGGTCAACATCTTAAACCTTTCCGATTATTATCTTTGACTTTTTCATGTTACGTTTGAATCTGACAGTTTACCGGGAAGTTAAACCGCGTAAATCTGAAAAACGTCATCGGGCGCGTCCCGGCATCGGTTATTAATAAATTTAGGCCTTATATGAGATATTTTAACTTTTCTAAGTGTTTCGTGATTTTTAATCACTTCCGATATTAATTTTAGGGTTTTATCTTTTAAATTGCGTTTTTCGCGTTTTTGATCAAACGGAACCCCGAAAACCCGCAATCTTTTCGTGTAAACTCAAGTTATCAACCATATCGAGTTGGAAAGTCAAAAATTTTGTTCCCCCTCCTCCCTTGTTAAATTCGTACGCCCCAACTCAACCAAACACAACATCAAGTCTCAAATTAAATCAAGAAGAATCATTTCACTTTATTTTTGGCATTATGCATGCATGAAATGGAGATAGTGACCCCTTGTCTTAACCTTGCCATGCACCAACATACACTTACAAGAATTGGACCACTTGAGCACTAGTAAAAATCTAACCAATAACATTTCATCTTGGTGTCCAAGAAAAGGGTTTTGGTCCCCTCCCCCTTTTTGCTAGCCACGCACGAACCACAAGGACCATAAGGTCCTTGGTGCACCATTTTGATAAGCCTTTCACCAAGCCATGGTTCATTTCTTATCTTAACCCTAGGTCCTTTTGGCACTATAAATACATCATGTTCTCACAAGTTAGGTCATTCATCACAATACTTGCCTCACAAAATTTTCTTTCTCTCCCTTTTGCTTCCTTTGAGCCGCGGCAACAAACACCCTCTTTAGGGCTTTCATTTTCTTTAATTTTCTTCAAGATCCAAACATTCTAAGTTCATTTCCAAGGGTTTCTAAGGTAGATCCAAGTATTGGTTGGTTGATTTTCAAGGGTTTC
Organism: Tanacetum coccineum; assembly: GCA_026074375.1. Lineage (NCBI taxonomy): Eukaryota > Viridiplantae > Streptophyta > Magnoliopsida > Asterales > Asteraceae > Tanacetum > Tanacetum coccineum. The sequence continues at coordinate 63,366 of BQNB010021073.1, read as the reverse complement.
TCAAGATTATAAAATTAGGGTTTCTAATTTTATAAGTGGGTTTTATAGATCTAGTCATTTTGGGAATAGATCTTGTGATTCTCTACTTGTTTCTTCATTCTTGTAAGTATTTCTTGGTCATCTCTTGTTTCATTTCTTTTATTCTTATGAATATTGTTCAAGTTTAAGAATCCATGTGTTTGTGTTACTTTCTAAAAAGAAATGATAAAAGTAACTTGACAACTTTTATAAAAATGGAAGTATTACGTTTGTTGTTTTATAAGTTATGGTGAGATGAGTTGAAAAGTGTGTTGCAACAATAGAAATGAAGGGATTAGGTTAGATTAAGTGTGGTTTTGTTGGTTGGTTTGGTAGTGATCAGGATTAGGCTAGAATAAGCACTATTGTGGCGTTTGGATGGATTTTTGGGAGTATTTATGAAAAGACATGTTGCTGATCCAAATTAGTTTTGAGGTTTTGAGTGACCTAAAAATGTTTTCATTAGGCGTAAAAGTAGTTTTTGAAGAGCTTGTTTCGAATAGATAATTTTTCACATATCGCACTTTAAAATCGGACTTAAAACGGCCAAGTTATAGCCAAATGAAACTTGAAACATTTTTCGGCAAAACCAAATGAATAGTGTGCTGATGTGAATAGTAAAAGGGGTTTTCGGACGCATTCGGACATTTTTGGACTTTCTAAACTCTAGCGAAACATATAGTAACACATATATATTATATATCGTGGGGGGAGAGGCATCATTTTGAAGACGTTCATAACATATTTAGGAAAAGCGATAAAGTTACTAAAAATAGTAAGTGTTGGATCGTTTTCTGAATAAATCTTAACCTTTAGCTTGTAAAAGGTTTGTTCTTTTAGATAATTCTAAAGCAACAATAATGAAACACTGATTTGAACACTATTGATTATGCGGAAACTAATCAATAATGCTAAGAAGAACAGTATTAAGAATCACAAAAGAACTTTATATTACAACTTGAATCTGCCTAGGTTACAGATTACGAAGATTATGATTGCTAATCGATCTTTATTGATCTGTGTAGAACTATATCTACTAACTATGCCTAGGGTTCCTTTTATACACCAAGGAAACCCTAATGGGCTTTACAAAAAGCGTATAAAGATCATGCATATCCTTTCCTAAGATATCTCATGCATATCTTATAAACGATACTAACTATTTTATACTAACGGTACTAACTATCTGATCAGTACTAACATTTTGTACTGTCAGTGCAAATTACAACTAGCGGTACTAACTAGTATAACTAACGGTACTAACTCAGGAATGCATAATTCCTAACAATCCTCCCCATGACAACGATTGTTGAACTTGTTTAACTTTCATGTTTCTTTATGTAAAAATCTTGTAGACCAGGAGGATGTGTTCCAACACTCTATCTAATCTTGAATCTGTTCTTGATAATTTAACTCTTTCCTATCCATCTTTATCAGCAACATGTCTTCTCAGCAACACAGCAACATCCAACTAAGTTGGCTTTGTAGTTTTTGGCAAACTACCAGCCATTAACGGATTTGATATTCCTTTACCAGTAGCCGTTTGCTCTGGGATAGCCAATTCTTCATTGTAAACAACAAGGTGAATTGATAACCTTATAGTTTTGAGTAAACTATCAACTATCAACGGATTTGATTTGTCTTTACCAAAATCCGTTTGCTTTTGGACTAGTCAATGCTTCATTGCCATAACATGGTGCATTAATAACCATATAGTTTTTAGCAAACTATCAGCTATTAACAGATTTGATTAGTCTTTACCAGGAACTGTTTGATCCTGGACTAGCCAACTCTTTACTATGAAGCAAGGTGAGTTAAGAACCATATAATTTTTGGTAAATTATCAACCATAAACGGATTTGAGAAGTCTTTACCATAAGCCGTTTGCTTATGGACTAGCCAGTTCTTATGTTTGTTAAACATGGTGAACTGATGACCATTTGTTGTGTAATTTCGAAACCAACACTCAAGATCCTTCTCACTTCCATCTTAGATCCATCATCCAAATACAGTATCATCATCAGATACATCTATCAATCTTAGATCCATCATCCTCTCAAGTGTGTGTTTAGTAAGAGGATATCTTCTCTCTGCCAGCATGTTAATCTCAGTACCATCTTCTAGTCTCAAAACATAAACTCTACAGTTTTCATAGAATATCCAGCTTTGAAGCTTCCACTCTTCTTGATTCTTCTAGAGTTCATCATCTTCCTTTGACTCAAATATAGTCCTTAAATCACCCCAAAGAAGTAGATCAATTCCTTCTGGAGGTGTTGTTTCAAATCTTTTCATTACTAGACTATGTATCTCAATCAGATCCATTATATCAAAAATTTTAATCATCTCAGAAAAGGTCTTGATCCACTTTGAACTTCCATCAGCTCTAAAAACTCTATAGTAAATCAACTCTCTTCCAAAATGACCATAATCATAAAATTTTGATTCCTAGTTTGTGATAGGATACCTAGTGCCTAGAATTTAATAATCAATCTTTTCTTCTTCTTCAGGAACTATCTTTGGAAAGATTCTTAGTTGATTCTCCTCTTCATGATCAGAATTAATCTTTTGCCTTTTTGATCTCTTTGGAGCTTTCATCTTAAGTCTCCTTCCTGATCTTTTCCTGATATTCTCCTTAGGTCCTTCAACCTTACTGCTTTCAAGTTCTTTAGAAACTTCTTCTTTATCCATACCAGCTGCTTTCTTGTTCATCTTTTCAATTAACTTATCATCCTCAACAGAACAAATTGGAATAAATCTTTCATTTTCCCTTTTTACCTTTTCATACATCACTTGTATTTCTTCAAACTTCTTTTTGTTCAGCTGAGCATGTTTGTATCTACCTACACTCAAGTTGTCCATCATTTGGTTTCTCAACTGATTTCTTGTAGGAAGCTTGTTTCTAATAGCCTCATATCTTTGTTGAGCAAGAAATCTCCTTTGTGCAACAATGGTATCATGAAGAAACTTGGCTCTTTGCTCAATGGTAAACTTTTCTCTCTCTTCTTCTTGAAGCTTCTCAGCAAGAATCTTGTCCGCATTAAGTCTTGCTTGAATAAAGTCATACTGATTGGTGAATGCAGCCATAGTAGCTTCTACCTCAGCTAACCTTTTCTTATTCTCTTTTGCTTCCTAATCTTCTTGAACTTTTATGGCTATCTCTTCATCATTAGCAAGGATTTTAAACTTCTTTTCAGCTTCAGTAATATCTTCTGATTCAGTATCGGATTCATCTTCTTCTTCAATCTTCTTTTTGCCTTTAGCTTTTGGATCAATCTTAGGAAGAGGCTTTAATGTTAAGATTGACCTTTCAGTTGTAGTTCTTGGTCTATCAGTATCTTCAGTATCTTTGATCTCAACTCCTTTTTCTTTTTCCTTCTGTTTCACCTTGTTCTGACTCATTGTGATGAGAACTTGTGCAATAGTCTCATCACCACCAAAAACTATTAGAGTAGGTGTTGAAGTCTGTTAGCCGTGTATTTATTAAAGTGATGGTCATTAAATATTCTCGAGCCTTGTATAAGTAAAACATAGTTTACGGGAATTTTATTTAAGCTAGTTGGGCCTAGTTGTCGGGCTCAAGCCCATTTGTATTAAGTCCGGCCCAACACAAAGCCCACAAGAATAGTCCACTCTTGTAACTATATAAAGCCCTCTCCAAGTGTGGAGAGGGTGTTGCTTCTCATTTTTCTTTTCATGAACAAGTAACCATTTTTCTTTTTACTTTCTCTCTCTAAAATATTTTTCTTATTTTTGTGTTCATGGTGATGAAATGATATCATGTAACATGTGGTATTAAGAGCCAAGATTGGGTTTTAGTGGTTTAGTTGTGGTGGTGCTTATTATAGTTTTTGGAGTCGGATATTTCCTTTCTTTTGTTTTTTTCTTTCTTTTTAGTGTTAATCGATTCAAAAATTCAAGTTTTTCTTAAAATCTGTTGAAAACACTTTGTTGGGCTTTTAATTCGTTTCCTTTAAAATCGTTAGTGGGCTTATTTTGCTTGGAAAGAAAAGGATTATTTCGAGTTCAACACAGCTTCTCACATCTTATTTAAGAACTTAAAGTCACGTTGGCTTATTTCTAAGCTTATTTGAAGTCGTCGTCTTGGCTTAGTCGTGGTTTTAAGAGCTTATTGAAGTTTTTTGGGTTGACTTATCTTTGTTTGTACACGGTGTGGAAAAGAAGAAAGACGCACACGAGGTGTTTGATGTTTTGTTTCAACCGATCTAGTTAGACTCTAGAACAACCGAACGAGTAACAATCCAAAGAAACCGAACGAGCAAAATCTGTATCAACCGAACGAGTGACATCTTTTAGGAGCGAACAAGCAAAAAATTCTTTGAGGACACTGAACGAGCAAAAAGTTTAGCCGCATGTGTGACACCAAGTGAACTATCGAAAAAGTTTACTTTTGAGGACCGAACCATAGAAATCCTTTGTCAGCCGAACGAGCCATTAACCTTGTGTCAACCGAACGAGTATCATGAAAAGGACCGAACGAATCATTTTCCTTTGTGAACCAAACGAGTCTTTTTCTAGTTGAACCGAACTAGTCAACTTGAAAGCACAACCGATCTAGTATCTGTCTTACAAGAGCCAAACGAGTAAATCTATAAAAGAAACCGAATAAAATTTACACGTTTTAACAAATTTTCGGTTTTCGGTTTCGAGTGACGGTGCTCGACGGGACATACGACATACACCATCATGCTTGTGTCATCGTTTCGATCGACGTGGTATATTTGAATGTTACAGATGATAATCGTATCATCCTCACAATTAAACATTGACTCATTGCATTTTTAGAAATTTAAAACCAAAACGAAAACGTGTTACGGAGGGAAACGTTTTTGATTATTAATTAAAAGTGGAAATTTGCAATTTCAGTCCCTAGACTTTAAGGTTGTTTTGCCACTCATCTTTAGTTAGCCCTTTAACCCTCCTTGTTGAAATAGAATTACATTGTTAGTCCTTACCTACTTCAATTCAGCCCATTTGTCCTCAAAAGTGAATCGTAATTGCACCGTTTGTCCTTAATTGAGTTTTAATCAACCGTTAATCATTTCAAGCTCAAAATTTGTGCACCGTTCATCGTTTTAAGCTCACAAATCGTTAACGAAAGTTCAAATTCTTCATTTCAACAACGATTTCAACAACATCAATTCTATTTTCATGGTTTTTCTTGATTTAGTAAAATCCCGCGAACCACTCACGTGTTTTCTCGATTTAGTCAAGATTTGTAAAATCCCATGAAATAGTTTTCCACCACAACAACAAATCACTTTACCCACTAAAGATCCTTGTTTATCATTTCACATCACTTTTGCAATGTCGACTCAACAATACATCAAGGCTTTTTTAGAGCACAACGAATTGCAACAACACATTATCCTTGGCATTAATGGAAAACACTCGACACAATTTCAATAGATCATCCATCACTCATTACCTACATGCAACATCCAAAACCCAACAATAACTTTGTCTCACAACCTTTATTCCACACGAACTACTTGCAACGTCCAATGCAAAATCCAGGAGATATCTCAAATCCTACGACGATTTAACATGGCACTTGCACTCATGGCTAAGGCATTTACTCTAAACGATACCACTCCAACAAATAACAACCAAAGAAGTTCATCAAACCCTAGCAGCATGCAGATTGCACAACCGGGTATGAATATGGATCAAGACAGACAAATGCTAATGGTTGATAGATAATGTTGGGAACCAGTTTAGACAGAATGCAATGCAGAATGTTTGGAATCAAGTATGTCTAAATGCAAGTCCAGAATCGGGTGTTCAGAATGTTAGAAATCAAATGGGCTTAGTGTTTGGTTTTTTTAGTTTTTATTTTTCGGAAATTGCAATCAAGCATGGGGATGGAAATGTAGTTACAGCACTGCTTGAGGGGTAATGGGAATGGTAAATTGGTAATTACGATAAGGTGTTACAACTGTCAAGGAGAGGATCATTATGCCAGCAACTGCACAGTAAAGCCAAGGAAACTAGATGCTGCTTATCTTCAAAAACAGATGCAGATTGCTCAAAAGGAAGAAGCAGGGATTCAACTCACTTCTAAGGAATTTGATTTCATGGTTTGCTATAGTGGCCTTAAGGAAACTAAGATAGGCAAATTGGAATGCACTTTAGAGAATAATTTGCAGCAAGCATCGTCATCTGGTACTCAGTCTGACAAAGCTCCCGTCTATGACTCAGACGGATCAGCTGAGGTACATCATTCTGAAAATTGTTATAATAATGATATACTTCCAATAGTTTATCAAGATGATAGTATATCTGAAGCTACTCGAACCAATCCTGAAACCACACCAAGTACAACAGAATGATAGTAATGTCATTTCTGTGGTTTCTAGTGTGGAACAAAGTGGGGGAACAGTAGAACAACATCCTGCAAATGTTGAGGAAACACATGCTTATTTTGAATCATTATATAATAATTTGGCAACTGAAGTTGAGAAAGTCAATTTGGTCAATCGCAAAATGAAAGAAACAAATGCTGAATTGACCACTGAGCTTGCTAGGTATAAAAATCAAGAAAAGTGTTTTGAAATTAGTCAAGAAAAATATGACAACATTTGGAGTGTTTTTTTTTTTTTTTTATTTTTTTTTTTTTTGTTTTTTTTTTTTTTTTTTTTTTTTTTTAACTTTGAAGTAGTTATCAAAAGTCTGTTTATCAAGAACAATGTCTTACTAAAATATAAATGCTCTCACTTAAGTTCCGTAACAAATAACGCCTTTGAAATGAAAGAAAAATCAAAATTTTAAGTAAACAACTTTCAACGGAAAAATCAACTATTTCTTCTCTTCTTGAAGAAAAGAAAAAGTTGAAGTCTGATTTCAAAATACGCGAAGACGAGCTTCTTGATAAACAAATTCAACTTTAGAATAAGATAAAGAAATTAGATAATATTTTGGTTAAAACGGGTCAATCGATTCAAATGATGCACATGCTTTCACCTAAGCCAGACTCGTTTTACCACACCGAGACAGAAAATGCTTATGTGTTATCAAAATCCTTTTTTTATCTCAAGCAACTCAGCGAAACACAGAGGTTGAAGTAATGGGAAAAGTGTTATTTGAAAAGCATGATCCTCCTGCTGTGCATGATTCAGAAGAGACAATGCAGCTTGCTCAGGAGAGTCGTCTAAAAATGAAACATTTGAACAAAGAAATAAAACCGGCAAACTATACAAAGATTAATCATCTTTCGAGGTTTTTTTTCTCAAACGGCCAAGTCACAAGAAGAGGTGTACTTTTTGAATACTTCCAAAATGGCCACTGTTTCAAAATCGATTTCAATACCAAATGAAGAATAGTGATTAAAATGTGATCAATACGGATTAATAACTGATACGATCTTCAATCTATAAGTGTGTTCCTAAACCTCGCATGTGCAAAACTCTTTCATAATATGGTGCATATGTTTAGGGGGGCTTTTGGTAACTCTAGAAACACTCAATGTGTCTCAAATGATTTCTCAGACACGTTGATTGATTTTATTATCAAATGGTTTTATGGATCTTTATGGCAATATCTTAAAGACCAACCAACTGTTATTTCTCAAGGAGTTATATAAGGCGTTTAGGTTAGGTATATTCGTTCCATGATCCAGCCAGGCACCGGAGGGATCTACACAGAACCACTCCATTAGATAGAGTAGAAGCCTAGTAATGATTGGAAAAAAGGAGTAAAAGTGAAGAATAAGGGAATAGTGGCCACCTGAATGGAGCCTAGTGATGGAAACAAACCCAACAAGGTACTAGTCATAAAGTCTCGGTAAGCACTGAAGGGGTTGAAGAATGAAAAGGAATTGTAAGGATAAAGGGTGAAAAGAAATAAGCCCTTCATACAACCTTAGGTAGAAACCGGGTCAATGCATAATCTATCGGTAATCACAAAGATGATTCTGATATTGAAGACAAGTCATCATGGACCCAGTGATGCAATGCACAACCCTCCCATCCACTCAGGTTCTCTCAAAAGAAGTTTGTTTCATTTCTCACGGAGATCAACACATTTCTATCAGCTTTCTCATTCCGAGAACTTTCGTTGATATTGAAAAAGGTGGCTGTCTGCTCCAGCCTTCCATTACCAAATAACAAATGTGCACTTTTAGAGTCCTAGAGCCAACTAGACCTATCAAAAATCGCACTAGACATAATTCCAATATACAAAATGTAGTAAACATCATTAATCAACATATGGATCCCATTAAGTCCTACCATTATCCTTTTTTTTTTTTTTTGTTTTTTTTTTTTTTGTGTTTTTTTTTTTTTTTTTTTTTGTTTTTTTTTTTTTTGGTGATAATTGCCAAACAATCAGAGTGATACTCTTTAGTGATTCACATGGGAAAGATGGAAAATCCTTCTTGAGCCAACATCAAACAGCTCTTGGTAGCTGACCTTCGAGATTCTATATGAATCAAAACTTGTGTCAACTGAAAGACACGATGGTGCGATCTATATAATCAAACTTGTTTCCAGTTAAAATGAATTGACGACTCAATCAGAAAGAATAGTAACTATCAGATTCACTCCTTACCGTGTTGTCTGCTTGGAGACGCTTCCGGAACGAGAAACGGCTAGTGCTGCTACAAAAGAGATTCTTTTGAATTCTACCTGATCACAGGCAGTATTTATACTGATTAACAGGGAACCGTGGTTATTGCAACCGTATTTGACGAAGTGACAAAGACACTTTCGTCCATATATGTTTATCTCTAACCTATACTTGCAGGTTTTCTTGACGTAGCAGCTTCTAGTCATGACGAGTCAAGATTCAAGACCTCATGCTCAATCCACAAAGATTAATACATGATGAAAGCTCAAACTATCAAAGTCTTCCGCAATCTCTGATGAACAAGCACTTCCTCATAAGAACATTTTGTGGTACAAGTAATCATGTTAAAAGAAAATGTTGAGGGAGATTGTTAGTCAACTTCAAGATCTTGACATTGTGGGTGGAGACCTCAAGATCGCAAGGCGGCATAAAGATTCAAGGATTAAAGATTTTAGATATCCTAGCTAGTCCAAGACACAAAAAAATCAAGGCCAAAGGACCACGATATCAGTATTTTGTCAAGAATATCAAGGTTAAATATCAAGATCTAAGATCACAAGCAGCAATGGAAACTCAAAAAGGAATTCCCAGAATACAAGGCTCCAAGAACTCTAACGTAACCAATAAGGATCCTTAATGAATGACCACCCATAGGGGGAGATTGTTAGCCGGTATTTATTAAAGTGATGTCATTAAATATTCCCGAGCCTTTTAAAATAAAGACGTAGAGATACGGAAAGTCTTTATTTAAGTGAGTTTGGGCCAAGTTTCTGTCTCAAGCCCATTTGTATTAAGTCCGGCCAACACAAAGCCTACAAGAATAGTCCACCTCTTGTAACTATATAAAGCCCTCCCAAGTGTGAAAGGGTGTTTTGCTTCTTGATTTATCTTTCATGAACAATAACCATTTTTCTTTTTTTACTTTCTCTCTCTAAAATATTATTCTATTTTTGTGTTCATGTGATGAAATGATATTATGTAACAAAGTCATTGTTGGAGTAGCACTTTTATCTGAATTTCCATCTTTTGGCTCAGCAGTACCTTCATCATCCTTGTCGGTGCTAACTTTTGGCTTGTCAGTACTAACTTTGGCTTGTCAGTACTAACTTTTGGTTGAGCAGTACTAACTGGATCTTCAGTACTAACCCTTTTCTTTACTTTCCTTCTCTTCAAGCACCATAGTATCTCCAGACAAGCTAAGCTCCAATGTTTTAGAGCTTGTCCTCCCCTCATCTTGAGCATCCTTAGTCTCCATTTAGTCCATTGCATCATCCACAATATCATCAAAATCATCAAAAGCTGGATCTTTATGCACGTAGTTCAGATTGGCAAGTTCCTCCCTTTTTTTTTTTTTGTTTGATATATAACTCTTCTGTACATCAACGTTTCATCAAGGACTTCTTCCTTGCCAATCTTTTCTTCATGGAGACACTCTTGATCCAAGCATTATGGTGTGATATCACAGGTTTAGCCTTCTTCTTTAGCTGCTTGATCTAAGACTTCAAATCTTTAATTTGTGCAACTTGAGTTGTGACCTGTTTAGATAAAGACACACAAAGATCATATATACTTTATAGTGTTAGGTCATCCTAATTTCCTGATAGGGATCTATCACTGGATGACTGACCTCCATGATTCCCACCAGAGCCTTCTAGAATGGAATCTGGAATTGGGTTAGAAGAAGAAGGTCTGAGGGATGGGTCAGGCTGTGGCTCAATTGGGTCTTCACTTGGGTGGAAAAAGAAGGTGTAGGTTGGGTTTCAGATGGTCTTTTTGAAACTACACCTTCATTCTCTATTGGTTGAGCCAACATAGAAGGAAATAAAGGGGTCACATTTCTAGGATTTTTTTTACCTTTTTTTACCGTAAAAGAGAAAACCTTAGTAGTCAAAGCATTAATAGGGAAGTGGTCTAAGGGGACAGGCACATTCTTGAGTTGGTTAGTCAAAAATACTGAAATAAACCTTGGGTACATGACAAACTTCTTCTTTGCATCCAAATGCCTCATATACATCCAACAAAATTAGTTTTTGAAAAATTAAAACTTGATTAGTGCCAAACATATTACAGCATTGCAATATTTGTGGTGTATTTGATCCCAAAGATGTGCTTTTAGCTTAAACAATGAATGATGGGTATGAAACATAAATTTCCATTGAGGAAGAGAATAGTCCTTTTACTAAAAGTAAGTGTGTGCAAAATCTCCTCCACTTCATACCCCATCAATTGTATGGTATCAAATATAGCCTAGTTTGATAACACATCAATCCCAGCAGCATCATTAAATTGAAGATCACTTCTAATTGATGCTTCTGAGATTGAGACAGGCTTGCCAGCAACTATGGCAGTAATATACCTAACATTGTTGATTGTTTTGGATTTAGCAGTCATCCAAAACTGTTCAACAAATGTAGTAGAGACAACAAGACTTACAGTGAGAGCATAGTGAATTGAGCTGCGTGTAAGAAAGTCTATGATCTCATGAAATTCAGCATTCCCATCTATATTTTCTAAGTAGGCGACCATGTTGTGCTTTGGACAGGATTCAAGAGTTGCCATAATCGATGAATTGATGGTTGTCGGTGATGAAAATATTAGGGTTTGTAAACGAGAGCGATTAAGAAATCTTAGGTGAAGAAAGTGTGCAATTGAGATGGGTTTATATAGGTTGAGCAAACCCAAGAGCAAAGAAACTATGCAATTTACACTTTAGACCCCTAGCGGTATTTTCTCCAACGGCTATTCAGCGGTACAAACTTTGCCCATCGGTACCAACTTTAAGCCTGGCGGTACTAACTTTTGGGTAACTAAAATTAACCAAAACTAGCAGCACTAACTAACTTAGTACCATATGAAGAGCCCTAAAAACAAACCAAACTGCATTATAAGGCGTTGCACGCATTTCAAACACCATAATCGTCTGTAGATATCTTTGAGCAGTACTAAGTAAGCCTAGCGGTATTAATTCTAGTACTAGCAGTACAAAGTGTCTGTAGTAATATGAACTAATCTGAGTACCATATCTAACCTTGAATCCTTATGCTAAAGAGTATACTGAACCCTAAATGAACATCATAGCCATCTCCTATTCTTGGATTTCATCTACAAACTGTACAACAAATATCTTGCCTCCCCTTAATTGTGGCTATAGATTGATCATTCCAATGTTAACCATAAAAAAATTAAATCTTATGACATCAAATCCTTTGGTGAGAAGGTCTGCAACATTAGCATCAGTGTGAATCTTGATAACATCTATCAATCTTTTCTCATAGCAATCCCTTATGAAGTGATGTCGAATTTCAATGTGCTTGGTCCTTGAGTGATAGACAGGATTCTTGACTATACATATGGTACTTTCATTATCAATATGGATTTTGGTGTTCATGAAATTAATCCATAATCCATCATCTGATTCTGTATCCATAGTACTTGCCCACAACAGTTAGCAGCTGCAACATATTCTGCCTTAGTAGTAGAATTTGCCACAATCGTCTGCTTCTTGCATTGCCAAGAAATCAGTCTTCTACCAAGAAATTGACAACCACCTATTGTTGATTTCCTGTCAAGACTGGCGCCTTCATAATCACTGTCTGAGAAAGCTTCTAGTTCAAAAGGAGAATCCCTAGGATACCATAACCCTAGTTTGGGTTGATGGTTGAGGTACCTAAAAATCCGTTTTACTGTATTTAAGTGTGAAGCTTTTGGAGTGACTTGAAACCTAGCACAAACACAGACAGCAAACATGATGTCTGGCCTTGATACAGTCAAATACATCAGGGAACCAATCATAGACCTATAGATATGCACATCTACATCTACACGATCTTTATCTTTGACCATGAGCTTATTAAACTCAATAGGAGTAGTAGCTGTTTTGATGGAACAAAAATCAAACTTCTTAAGGATGTCAGCTACATACTTGTCTTGACTATTAAAGAGTCCTTCAGGTTATTGTTTCACCTGTAGTCCCAAAAAGAATATGAGCTCACCCATGGAGCTCATCTGGAATCTTTTGTACATACAATCTTCAAACTCAGTACACATAGACTGTGTTGTAGAACCAAAAATGATGTCATCCACATACACTTGGACTAACATAATGTCACTCTTGTTTTTCTTGATAAACAATGTTTTGTCTATGGTACCTCTCCTGAAACCATTTTCCAGTAGGAAATAAGAAAGTGTCTCATACCAAGCTCTAGGTGCTTGATGTAGATCATAAAGATCTTTGATCACCTTATAGACTTTGTTTGGATGAGCAGGATCAACAAAGCTTGGAGGTTGTTGAACATATACCTCCTCTGGGATCACTTCCAAAAGCCACAAAGCCTCCATTGTAATCTTCATAATCTGAAAGATAAGCTTTGTTTCCAGTCATATGGCTAGAGCAACCACTATTCACCACTGCATGATCCTGTAAATAGATCTCTAGATTTCCCTGCACAAAAATTAAGAGAAATCAGTATCTCTTAGGGACCCAAGTCACCACAGACTTGGATATCCCTTTTGGGTCAACATACTCAAACTTCTTGAGTATGAAAGATCCTTTTTCTTTGGACTCATGATCCATGTAATTTCCCTTAGGCCTCCAAACCCACCTTGACTTCTTAAGATCATTATTCATCTTACCCTTACCAGTATTAACTACTGCTCTTGTCCCAGCAGTAGTCATATTTTTAACCCCAGAAGTTTTAACATCTTGTTTTAAGTTTTTGGGTCTAAAAGCTGGTTTTGTGTAGTAAGACCTCTTGATTGGTGAATATGAGGCTCTTGGTCTTACATTGTCCATTCTTAGGTAAATTGATCTAATAGCACTACCATTTTGTGCTAATTTTAGGGCAAATGGCCTAGCAGTACTAACAGGCCTAGCAGTACTAATAGGCCTAGCAGTACTAACAGTATGTACTGCTCTTTTCCCATTTGTCCTAACAGGATTAACCAAGCCTGTCCTGGTTAGTACTCCTGATGGGACAAAAGTCCTTTTTGCCTGAGGGTATTTCAATTTATTTGAAATTTTTTGATGATTAACCCTTTTAGCATTATCCCATACTGGTTTGACCACCCTTTGACCAATATTGACCACATTTTTCAGCTTAGGTTCTGGGCTCTTTTTGTCATAAAAATCACAATCTTTGATCAAATGGTCAGTGCTCTTACAGACAAAGCAAGCTTTTATTTTCTTAAATCCAATTCCTGCTTTCTTAGAAGTTTGGCCAATTTTATCAAATTGAGTTTTAGATGTTTGAGCTTCATTAGTCTTAACAGGACTAACTTCAGACACGTCATCCTTATCATCTGATTTCCAATCCTCAATGATGACTTTATCTTTGTTAATGTTTGGTGTAGACACAACTGATTCATTGACAGACTTAGGTTTTTCAACATTTACTTCATTTGTATTACCTACAGTCTCACTAGTTTTAGATTTACTAGTGTCAGCATTAAGCTCAGTTGTTTTTGACTCAATGATTTTCTTTCTAATGGCATATTCATCTAAACCTGCAAATGATATGTCAGCTCTTGGGGTTAGGAAGTTCCCTATTATAGGAGGGGGAACAACATGATACCCATCTGCTTTAGAAAACCTATCATTTGCTGGTGTGGTCTCTTCATCACTTGATCTGACCTTAAAAATACTCATACTTATCTCACTGTCAGTTTTAGATTTGTTACTCATTTCATCCTTTTGTGTGCCATATCCTAAACCATTTTTATCATGGGCACTCATTTGACTGTTGAGTAAAATATTAAGACTTTTGGATGATTCTTCCCATTTTGCTATCTTAATATTCAACTCATCTCTTTCCTTAACAACTTTCTCTAATTCCATGTTTAGGTTATTGATTTTTAATTCTCTACATTTAAGCTCATAGTTTTGAAACTCATATTTTTTACCCCAAGCCAGTTCATTCTTTTCATGTCCAAGTATCCTAGATTCTAGTAACTCTAAGGCTAATTCATAACCCTGAATTTCTAGTCTGGCTCTTTTATGTTTTTCTCTTTCACTATCATAGTTCTTTTGAAGAGTTTTAAAAGATTTAAGACATTGTTTAGAATAGTTTTGTACCTCATTGTTAGAAGAACTTGACGAGCTTGAAGAGGAGATGGCCATTAAATCATAATTAATTGGTTCATCAAAATCATTGCTCCAATCATAGCCTCCTAAACCATCTTGAGCCACTAGTGCTTGTGATGAAGGTTCATTTGTTGTTGCATTCCTCCTACCATTATCATCATTAGATCTTTTCCCTTGGTTTCTTCCTGATTTGCATTCCTTAGCGAAATGCCCTTTCCTATGACAGTTGTAAGGCACTCAAACTTTTTGACTTATATAAAAAGGTAACAGGTTGTTTTCCTTTGAAATCCAAGTTTCTTCCTGTCTTCTTAACGAATCTCTGCACCCTGACAGTCAACATGGCCACCTGTTGTCGAATATCCAATTCTTCCAAGTCATCTTGATCAATCTGCTGCAAATCCTCATTATCAAGTGGAGGACTGGTTGCCTGATGTGCAAAGAAAGAGCACACTACTTCATCAGCACCTGGAGTAGATGAAACCTGATTTGATGAACTATTTCCTCCAGCAGTATTAACACCAAAATTTCCACTGGCAGTACTAACTTCATTAGTGCTGCTAGTATTCTCAGAGGAAAGAAAAGCCAAGTTCTGAGAATTAGATGTGGAACTTGAAGACCTTTTCATCTCATCTTCATAGACTCTAAGGTTGTTGTAGAGATCATCAATATCAACCTGATCTATGTCTGGCTTATTTCTCATGATTAAGGCAATTTGACTCCATGAAGGAGGAAGACTTCTTAGGAACTTTTGGTTGATATCTTCCTTTGATACTGGAGCACCATGAACCTCCAATTGACTTATGAGTTTTTGGAACCTATCATAAGCCTTATCCAGACTTTCATTTGATGTAGTGGTAAAGTTTTCAAACTGATGTTTTAAAACATTCTTCTGCTTCTTTTTAGATTCTTCATTACCTCCAAATCTTGATTTGATTGCAGCCCAAAGAGATTTAGCATCTGGAACATAATGAAACTTAAGGAGATATTCATCAAGTATTGCTAACAGCAAGATGCTCTTAACTCTTTCCTGATTCCTTTTTGGCAAGCCAGTTGTTTAGGCAGTTTTTAGGACAAAGAGGCAGAAGGCCAATTATCTCCTGTTGGTGCAGGTTCTTCTTGGAGATCTCCATTAACAATTATATCTCATAAGTTGTAATCTGTGTGACAGATATATTGACGCATTCTCATGCTTCAAATATCATATTCTCCCTTCTTGATGATATGGATTTTCATTGATGTGATAGTTTGTGGAGCAGTGTCTTGTTCTGCCATCTTACGATTTAGTGTAGAATCTGTTTCAAACAAATAGAGTTCTTCTATTCAGAGTTTCCAACACAAGCTCTGATACCCACTTGTAGGATCCCTTCTGAATAAGATCCTAATCTTTAGCTGCAAAGAGGTTTGTTTACTTTAGATAAATCCAAAGCAACAATACTGAAACACTAATTTAACACTATTGATTATGCAGAAACTAATCAACAATGCTAAGAAGAACACAAAAGATCTTTTAGCAAACCTTTGTATTATAACTTGAATCTTACTAGATTACAAACTATGATTGCTAATTGATCTCTATAGATCTGTGTTATATCTATTTTAACTAACTATGCCTAGGGTTCCTTTTATACATTAAGGAAACCCTAATGGGCTTTACAAAATTCATATAGAGATCATGCATATCCTTTTCTAAGATATCTCATGCATATCTCTAACTCTAACTAACTTCTGCATAAGCAGACTTAACTATGCATAAACCACACTAAACTATAAAGAACCACCATACCTACAATGCTAATTCTTCTACCCGTACTAACAAGTGTACTGGCAGAACTAACTATATAACAAACAGAATTAAGTCTTGTATACATAATTCCTAACATAACTTTTTAATTTCATTTTGCAACTTGTGAAATGGTCTTTATCATTACTAGGATACTTAGGCATTTGTTACAGGAGGTGAACTCCATGTACTTTCACTTGAAGGAATTTCAGAAGACATAGAAACAGATGAAAAATATTTTTGTTCAGCAGATAGCTCTACTTGTAGAACAAAAGTTTCGTAAAGATCATTTAATTTCCTATAACCAATTGGACGAAAAATTTGTTTTTTCTCAATAGCAATTGGATCTTTTAATTTATTTTCCATTTTAATTTGACTTTTGGTTGCATCCTTAAGTATTTCCTCAGTATCACAAACATTCACATGCACTTTGGAACTATGAAGATATAAAGCATCATACAACTTAAGATTCTTAGAAATTGCTTGCTTGAGCATATAAGGATTTTCGTACCCAAACCATGTTTCAACTGTGGGTCATAAACCGATAAAGGTTTTGGTCCAAGCATAAACAATGCTTGCACAGAGTTGCTCATTTTTATAACCACATTTTCATTCTTTTTAAACTTAGCTTCCAAATTCAAAACATCATCGAGATACTTATCTTCATTTGCATTAAGCTTACGTTTCAAACAAGTTTGTGCACTTTGTAGTTCTAAAACATGTTTTCTTTATTCTAAAACATTCAGTTGTAAATCATCTCTTTCTTTTTCCAAAGCTCTAATTTTATCCCTATCTAAAATAAATTGATTTTGAAGTTCATGATGTGAGTGTCGCAAGGGACTTCAGCACGAAGTTTTACAACTCCCTGGGCAGAGTACCTAATTGTTGTAGTAGTAGTATGGGCAAGACTCGGGGGTTGTTATCGTTCTCTAGGGGAATAGGTTGGGAAGTCTTGATCATGGTCTAACAGAATTCTAGGGGTTGAGAGAAGATTATTTTTGTATTTTTATATTTACGGGAAAGCAGGTAAATTTATGGTTTGAGAGGTTGGTTTGATAATCTATTAACTAAACTAATTGATAAACTAATCTACTAGTGATAAATTTATGATAATTGAATGTATTTACTTAATCATGCATTACTTATCAGATTTTTTTCTCCTAATCCTGTTACCTTGCCACACTTGTGATGTAATGTGTAAGTATTTCCTAGATCATGAACGAATTACACGAATCCGTCGTCTATTTAATATTCCATTAAAGCAAAGCACAAGTAAGGTAGTATGAAGACTATTACAAGCCCCCTAAGAGTATATTAAATGCGTGTGAAATACCTTAAGAGGGATCAACCACAAAAGGGGTAAGGTAGTATGAAGACTGTTACCCTATGGTATCCTTTCTATGCACTCGCGTTTCCCTAGATGTGTCAACAACGATACAGACAAAAGCTGATTTTCTAAGGCCTAACACGCACATTCATCAAAAGAAGCAACAGTAAAAGGATCTACAATCCTACTTTCATGCAATCATAAGCAAATACAAAGGAGGTTTTAAGCCGACACATGTTATAAGAAGGAAAAGCCCCAAAAAAGAAGATAAATAATCATACAACAGCATAGACATTTGAATGATTAAATTATAAATAAATCTTACAATGAATTAAAACATGGATCCAAGGTAGTACAATAGGGTTTTGAGGCCCTAAATACAACCTATGAAGCTGCTACAAGGACTAAGGTTTGTCTCCCTAAGTTATACAAAGTTATCCCAAAAGTTACACACTAAAACCCTAAAATTGATTTTGTATATATAGGCATATCGACGTCACGGCGTCGCTTGATGCTTCTGACGTCGTCGCCACGTAGATGGTTCTAGATTCACTTTAAGTCGGCTACGTTGTGACGTCGTCGCTAATATCCAAACACCGTCACTAGATAGATCACGATGGCGTTGCTTTATGATTGCGACACCATCTTCACGCTCTAAGAATAATACTTCTTGATGAATCTTGGTGCAAGTCCGTAATCTTATCCGTTTCTACTCTAAATGAGCCCAAGTCACGTGTATTTCCTCCAAATGTCATCCAAGTGCTAAAAACCAAAAAACAAATGATTAAGCACATAATCTGGGCATATTTGCATGATTTAAGGGGTTAAATGACCTTGAAATAGTATATAAAATGACACCTCATCAAATACCCCTACACTTGGGATTTATTTATCCTCAAGAAAATAGGCTTTTCTACCTAGACAATAGCAATATAAGGGTCATTTAACCTACTCTTCAAAGCATTTTATAACACAACCTTCTAGACCTTGTAATTAAAAGCACAGAAAGCATACACTAGCACCTCACATAAGTGTTTGGGATTCTCTCTTTCACTTGGGTGTATAATAAATTATAACAACTACGGGGAAACGGAAAATCAACACTCATTACATGTCATAGCATATAAATTACCATAGGCTTGGTAAAGGATCAAACCTCCACTGCTAGGTGCAAGCATTATTCATTACTATCTAAGAGGTCTTTTAAAGGGTTGTGGGGTGTAGGTGTAAGATAACATATAATGGAAACGGAAATGGATGGGATACATTTGGGTGGCTTTGGGTGAATTTAGAGTGGAAGGGTTAGCTAATTATTTATACGAATACACGCTGGTTTGGTTGCTAAGCCAAGACTCGGACGAAGATATACAAACTCTACACAACTTTACATCAATCTCTTTCTTTTTCTTTTCTATTTTTCTCTTTTTTTGAATAAGATAATACATCATAACATGGGGTTTATAACACGTACCCCTACACTTGAGCTTTTACATACTTGATATTTACAATCTAACTAATAACCCGTATTGAGGTGGATCAAAATAACATGGAGATCATCTAACAAACATATAGGGGTATTGACTTAACTTTTCTTCCCCATTCTTCCGCGAAATAAATACTACCATGAATCCCAATCGTCCCAAAACTGTATTTACAAGGATAAGGACTTAGCAATCGTGTACTCAAATAATTAACTTAAGTTAAAACAATAATGTACTAAAAGTGAGTACATACAAGGTAGGCTAAGGCGATTTGGGTGTAACGATTGGTTTAAGGGTTAACAATGCTCTTCATTAATAGTCCGGCTTAACCAGAAAATTACAAGAACTGTGAAAAAGGATAGGCTCGAAGGGTTGTACTAGGGTATCCTAACACGTAAAATGAGTGGATGCAAGGTGTTGGGATAGTTTACATGATCGTGTGACCCTATAAAAACAATTATAAGGTTTAAAAACATTAGGTTAATCCTAGTAGCCACCTTATCTATCAAATCCTAATACTCACTATGCGGTCACTGGTATGCATCACAAAAGAAAAACAAGTTTAAAAAAATTTTAATATACTACCAAGGTATCACTCATAAAATTTAATAATACCACGCTACCAATGCTCCAGAAAAGGCGACAAAACCACATATACACATCCGTAAACGACAATTTAGACACACATGAATGCTACTCCTAACTCGAAAAACAAAAGGTATAAAACTATCTTGGGATCAATAATGGAACCCAAATTTACAGCAATAATGAAATGAGTAAAATCATAAAGATGTATGGCGAAACTCACATTTTTGGGATTGGAATTTTATTTGAGGGTTTTTGTGCTATTCAACACATTCCCTATCCACGAAAAAACGCTATTAAACTCGGGTTTTTTCGTCAGTATGTGTTACAGAAAAAAATTTAATTTTGGTCAAAATTACCTTTTTATGCTATGTTTAGATATATTACCCATCATTTTAAGGAACAAGCAAATGGCAAATGAAGGAATAGTTTCTAAGGCTTATTTCCCCCTACACTTAAGTTGAACATTGTCCCCAATGTTCTATAGAAGTACCCGTAAAAACGAATAAAGGGATAAGAAAACAAGGAAAAGAAACTAGTACTCTCCTGGTTTGCTCAATAATGGAGAAAAAACATGTGATAAGTAGTTAAATCGTCCTCCAAGAATTATCAATGAACTTCCAAAAGAATTTCCAATCTATCTCCTGTCAAATATAACATGTAATTAAAGACAAAGACAACTACACAAAGCATAGAATCGGCGAGATAGATACATATACAACAAGAGTTTAGGGTTTCGACTCTACGAAAGCAGTAAAGATAGGATGAGAGTAATGATATAATCATAGGTTTTTCTGTAGGTTTACAAAAGAATTACAGATTTTAAATATTGCACATTTATTTTTTAGAAATACTAGAAAATTTTTGAATTTTTACATATCTGGAGGCGCGACGCCGTCAGGATAAATCCTGACGCCGTCTCCAGCGTCTGTGAAAATTTCTTTTTCATTTTTAATGAGAAATTTCCTGCACGCAATTTTTATAAGTCAAACTAAAGAAAGCACTGCATGAAAACCTGGAATTAGTCATTACAATCATATGACTCGAAACTGACGCGAATTAATCTAAATAATTTATTTCAAATGTTTGAATTGGGTTCTTAAAAACCGGATATTTCCCTTACACTTATTTTGTTGCAAAATACCTTTGATTGCAAATAAGACGAAGTTACAAACAAACAAAGCATGATTACAACTAATTCAAACATAATAAAACAAACAATATAGAATTAAAACACAAGATACTCCTAATATGCGGGAAAAGTAAATATTGGGTTGCCTCCCAAAAAGCGCTTTTCTTTATTTACGAGTCTTGTAACTAGACTCGAAGTCACACATTCTTACGTGACTTCTCCTTCATCATCCAAAGTTATATCGTCATTGATGTTCTGTCGTGTAGGGTCAATTTATTGATTACCAAGTTTTAAATTTATATTAGCCGACTTATCCTAAAACAACACTTTAATGGGCAGTGTACCCGATCGGGTGGAGTTTCGTGGTAAGTAGGGTGTCAAACACTAAGAGCGAGGTTGTTAACCTTATAATCTATCTGTATTTTAATTACTCTAGTTATGTTAATTCTAATTACTTGTTAAACCTATGTTATATACGCTTCTAACGGATATGGGGGTTTAGCCTGAGAGACTGGCACATGTTTTATGGTGACAATAATCAATTCTAAACACCATAAACATTCAAGAAAACAATCAGAAGATAAAAGAGCGGTACAAGCCAAATAATAGAAAACATTCAAGAAAACAATCAGAAGACAATAATCAATTCTAAACACCATAAACATTCGTGGGAGGCACCCCATGCTTATCCTTTTATTTTCTTGTGATATGAGGAGGCTTGTAACCTACTTCTTGATACTTGTTAGTGTTTGTACTTGAATGTTATGCTAAGGGATTGACCTCAAAATTTTTCATGAAGACTCTCGTGTTCGGTGTTTTGTCCCGGTCCACTCGAGCTTCCTAGCCTTTGCTTGCAATTAGTTTGGGGAAATCCGATATCCTAAGGATTATTATCGACTAACATTTATTTTTTAGCACACTTAATAAACGGCTAACGATTTTTGTAATACTTTATTCAGGCTTGAGTTATGCATTCGACTTTTACGTTCTAGTAGGGTTTTTTAAGTCCTTAGGCTAGGAAAGACCAATGAGGACCAATGTTTAATTAGTATGGGGTAGTATATCTATCATCGAATATGATACTTAGACCGTAACTATTACCCACCCTTTTTCTCACGTAACCACCGTTTTCCCACCAAATATTTTAAAAAATATGAAAATTTTTAAATTTTCAAAAATAATAAGTGTTTTTGTCACAATTTTGACTTTCCTACTGGGTAGAATGAGAGTAAATTTTGACCCGATCGAGCCTGTTGAGCTCTAGCTTGTTCCTTAACTTTTAGGCTAAGTGTTCACAAAATTCGCGAAGAATGAAAAATGTAGAGTTAATTATGAGTTGGATGCTAAGCAAAAGATAAAATTTGGAAATCTATTAAGAGCTCATGTATGTAATTTGTGATTTTTTCTCCCATAAGCTCTTAACCGGAATAATAATACATGCTGTTTTGGAAATTAAACTTAAATCAACAACTTTTATGTAATATATAGCAAAAATTTTAGTCTTAGTTCAAATTTATACTTGAATTTTTCAAAAAGAAGTCTTCCAAAAAAAAGATGATGAATGAAATAATGATAAAATGATAAAAAAATAAAAAAATCTAATAAAAACTGTGGGTTGATAAAAGTTTACTACCTCTTGCCGGCTAACAACCGATGTGGCAGTCTTCTAAAGAAAGCCCATAGTAAGAATAAAAATCCAGACGGATAAAAGTTTGGCTTGCATCTTGGCCAGTCTCAACAACATATGTTGCGCCTTTAAAAAGTTGAGGGTACAATTGGCCAATAAATATTTAATAATAGTATTAAAGTTAATAAATAGAATTTCTTTATTGTAAATTCCAAATATGCTTATAAACTTGACTATTCTGTTATAAAGCTAGTGTATATTCATGAAACCTGATGAGTTTTTTAAACCAAAGGTCCGTGAGTCCGATACTAGTCACAGTGAGGTTGTCAAAAGACATGGTCACATTAAACCTGCAAGGTTTGGGATGTCCGAGACGAAAGTAAGCTACATGGATGATGATCTCCCTTCAAATCCTTATTCTAGGGTGTAATGTTAGAGCATAGTATTTTGCAAACATTGAGGCATGGTTGAAATACAAAATAGGCACACTCACCTAAGATATAATAAATGTCGGGAGTAAAAAGTTCACAAGTCAATAATGAGAAGATGTTAGCATTTTTACTAATAATTTTTAGTGCTATGATTTCGTTTTAACGCCTTATTCGGAGTAAGTGAAAAGTCCGGGGACTATGATTTATCCTTTTTGGGGGCAAATCTCTGGATCGAAATGCATCTTGTATCTATGATCCCCTAACAGTTATGGAAAAAATCGAAAGTTAAATATTCTAAAAAAATATAAAAATAGGCAAAGCGTGTGTTTTAAAACTTGTTGACTTCTTACACTCTCCACGAAAGTCTTAGCTACCTTTCAAGAGATTTAAGTTTTATTTAAATTTTAAAGGTAATTTGGTTTTAAAGCATGATAATATTAACGTGAGGACATTACGCAATCGCTTATTATGGAGGAATATTTGATATGTATAAAACACATATCTGTTTTCACATCAAAAATACCCAAAAAGACAAAATTAAGCATTGAATGCTTGTAATATGAGCTTGTTTTGTCTTTGTGATAGAGTAGGTGACGGGATATTGCAAAAATTCGCTCAAGAAAACGGTTAAAACCAGACAAACACGGACACGGTAAACTTCTAGAAAGCATATCCAGTTCAACCAACGACAACCAATTGTCAACAATGGTCCAACAAAATGACAAGAAGACGAAAACTCCCCAACGCACCCAAAACAACCCTCATAGTATTAAACCTAATTTACACAAAAAATCCCAAAGCCGGTTCCTAACGTTGTTTAACACTTAAAATATAAAGAGATAACACACGTTATCCTCCTTAATAAAAACCAAAATCCTAAACACGTTAAAACAAAATGCCTCTTTATAAAACCCAATCCGACACAAATTTACCCAGGCCCAATCTATATGTATAAGCCCAAGTCAACACCCATTATCCCCGGGTCAAAGAAATTAAACCCACCCTCTTATAAGAAAAAATTACGCGGGAAAAGGAGGTTTTTAATGTAATCTTCTTCTTTCGATTTACCACCCCGAGTCAAAAACCAAGTGTTAAATCACAATTGAATACGTGAGCCATGGAAATTCAAGTGTTAATGACAAGTTTGGCACAAAAAACCGTCATTAAGGAGGCATTGACAGCCAATTCCCACAAAGAGTGACATACGTTTATGGAAGAAAACACAAGGGGAAATGGATTTTTGCACTAAAAGACTCACAAAAGAAGCACAATGAGTCTGACACACGGAATGCCACGTTGGTAATCCGTGTGCTCACTCATTGATCCAACAGATGAAATTAAAGATTGAAGGCCAAGTAATGATTCAAGGAACAGAATTAATTAGAGCGTATAACAGATTTTGGACCTAGAAGCATCCTTTTAGCACTATAAATACAAGCAGTCCCTCACACACACTGGGATCTCTTTTCTTTTCTTGCATTTTTTTAGTTTTTAAAATAGCTTATATAATTTTTTAGTTTAAATGTAATTTTTCCTTTTCAGCTTATTGTAATCCGTCCTTTTATAAATTGTACTCAGCTTTCTATTTCATCTCTTACTTTTACACAATCTGTTTTTACTAAATAAGCTCTCAAATCTCTCAATTACTCATGTTACTGTTTGATAAGCTTCTCATAAGCTCTTATTAGCTCTTTGAGTCTCTAAGCTCAAATTGACTCAAATTAGCAATTAATCTAATTAAACTATTAAAATCAGTTAATTACCTTTGCTAGTTTGGATATGAGCTTTTGGATGATAAGCTTACAATGGAAGAGCTTATTGGATTTTTACTAGCTTATCTTTGGATAAGCTAGAGCTGTTGAATGCTCTTTGAGCCTTTTATTGCCTTTGTTTAGCTAAGGCTTATGTAAGTTCTTCTTTAATTTCAAGTATATTAGCTTAATAGTTGCATTTGCTTATTTTCAGCTTATCTCTTGCTTATTTATGCTTAATCTTGTCTTATTATGCTTATTAAACATGTTTGATCATCTGTTTTTGAGTTTAGTAGTATAGATCTTAGTTTTCTTAATTTTGTCTTGAAAATCATAAAAAACCAAAAAATAATAGAATAGCTTGTAGTTTATAGATTTGGTCTTATTTGCTTATTGAAATCTGTTCATTAGGTTGTTATTAAGTTCATTAATATCTGGTATCTAGGTTTTATTCATTAAATCTCAATTTCACAAGTTTAAATGGATTTTGTCATGTTTAAAGGAGTGTTTGGCACAACAGTACTAACTACAAGTTAGTACTGCTTGTGGCCTTTTGGTCTTTAAAATTTGCTTTTAATCTCTCATATAAGTCTGTTTTAGGTAGTTTTATAAGCTAGGTTAGAAGTTATTTAGGTTTTAATAGGTTAGTCTAGTATATGTTCAAGTCTGTTAGGTTTAGTTTGCATTATAAGCTCTAATCATTTCTAGTGTTTGCATTAGGTGTTATTAGCTTAAGTTTTGAGTTTTGTTAGTGTTAAAATTAGTTCATCAAGTCTGCATTAACTAGTCTTTATCTTTGGTGCATATACATGTCAACTGCATCAGCAGTGTTAAAAAGCATAAAGGTCATTTTCTAGCTTCATTTTCAGTAGGTTAAAATAGGTGTTAGGTTTTAATTTTCAGCATAAAAGTAGCTTATATATCATAGTTTACAAGTTTGCAATTAGTTTTTAAATTCTAGCTTATTTTGTCATCTAAATTTAAGCTGCAAAATAGTACTTTTGTCTTTTCAAAAATCATCATGATCTGAGTATTAAAGTTGTTTTCAATAGGCTTTTTCAATAAGCAATTGATTTTCAAACCTTGTTCCAAAAGTTATTTTTAGAAGCTTATTAGTTGTAGAGTAAGCTTGCATAAGTCATTTCCCCACAAGGATCCAAGAGCTTATCTTAAATTAAGCTCAAAGATCCCTATAGGGTCTGTTTGGTTCCAAAGTTTGCTTAAGAGCTTATTGTGATTTTTCAGCTTATGGCTTGGTCTCTTGAGCTTATTTCTGTCCACATTGACTTATTAGGTTAGACTTAGGATAGATATTGCTTATTTAGCCCTAGTATAGCTTATTTCTAGCTTTTAAAGTTCTTAGATTTTTCAAAAAGCCAAAAAAATTAGTTTTAGTTGTTTTTCTGCCTTTTAAGCCATTTTTCAGCTTATTTCTTGAGTTTCAATAAAAGTTTCTTTTATTAAAAGTGCTTATTTTTAGCTTTTCTAAAACTTTGCTTTTATAAGTTTTCAAAAAAAAGGGGAAGATGGAAATCGGGGGTGAGCAAGGCTCGAACCCCCGACCTTAACATCCTCAACCCTTTTAAACACCTCACCACACACCTCTAACCATCGTGCCCTGTGGTCTTTTTCATTATAGACTCGCATTATCTATTTCTTATATACAATTTACCCATTTTAGCTTTATAAGCTGTTATAGCTTATTACACAGCTTATTCGATAAGCTGTGTAACTAAGCTTATTTTTTTTAGGCTCTATTTTTAGTTAAAGCAATTAATCTTTATTTTTTATTAGAACTTTTATACATTAGTTTATAGTACAATTTTTAAACTTTTACTTAAATATTAAAAAATCATAAAAAATAGAAAAAATTAATCAAAAAATATAATATCATTTTTAGAAATTCTTTTTATTTTATTTCGTAAAGCTTCGAGCTGAAAAATTACATTTTGAAATTCGTAAATAGGTTTAAACATTGATCAAAACATTTCGAATTTATAAAGCGACAACTGAGGATTCATGTTTTTTCGTTCTCAGTTTTCTATCTCCGTTTTATAAAGCGCAGTTTTCAATTCCGTTGTTGATCAGTAGTTTTCTTTAAACTTACTATACTTTTTAGTCAGCGAGAGCATGAGTCTATTTAAAACGAAAAATTCCTTTTACAGGTTTAAAATTGGAAATTTAAGGTATTTTCAACAACTAAACCGTATTAGGGTACTTCCCGTTTTGCGTTTTTAGTTAAAGTTTGATTTCCCGTTATTTGTTTTCATGCTTAATTGTTATCATTTGCTTATTTTAATTTTTTTTAATTCATAGAAATAGATAATCAAATCAATCTTTGTTACCAATTCAAATCATTGTCCGAACAACAAACGCGTGGTCTCAATTTCATAAATCGTTGGGGAATAACGACCCGGGAATCATACATCCCTTTAAATACTATATATTTATATATATATTTGTGAAGATTTCCTTTTTACCTTTGTCCTCAAAGGTAATTTGGTAATTTTCTTCATATTATTACTTTATTCATTACGAGTGTTGGTTTTCTTTCTAAAATTCAACGAATCAACCACCTCAGCCACAACGAAGTATTCTTCAGATCCACTAATCAAGACGCATTGGTGAACTCCGATACTAACAATAAAGAATATCAGATTTGGTGACAATGCAAA
Source organism: Tanacetum coccineum (assembly GCA_026074375.1). Classification (NCBI taxonomy): domain Eukaryota; kingdom Viridiplantae; phylum Streptophyta; class Magnoliopsida; order Asterales; family Asteraceae; genus Tanacetum; species Tanacetum coccineum. The sequence goes on along the minus strand of BQNB010021073.1, from coordinate 35,897 downwards.
TCAAGACCATGGATGCACATTTCTCTTAACTCATATTTAGTGCCTTCCATAAATAAAAGTTGCTCATTACTGTGTCTCCACCATTGTCAGCGCCGTCCGGCCTACCGTAGCTCTACCTTTGGCAAAATCGACGGTGACTAATATATCCGGTCCATTTGTTATCTTTGGTCTTTCGTTGCATATGCTAATCTCCATATGGGTGCCTTTCACCATATAAGACGGTAAGACTGCGAGTGTTGCAGCGAGGATTTATCTGCAACAACACTCTCATGTAGCATCGTGTTAGTATCCTTGTGACTAGAATGACGGTTGTTGATGACAATTAGTACAAAAGCTGAAACAAAAAAAAGAGCGAGCAAAGTGATAGTTGACAGAACCCTAATCAACAACCACTTTGATATGTCAGTTGGTCGTGATGGTTGTTCTGCTTGCTCAAGTAACGGGACAAGCTTAGTGTCGATAAGTGAATGCCCAATGTCACTAAAGCGTTGGTTTCATGGTTTAGTGAAACTGGCCAAGTGACTTCAGTAACTGTGGAATGTGGACAATGTCACTTGTTAGTATAGGTTTAACATAGATTATCAGGGCCGGCCCTGGCATCTGACGAAGCGAAAGACAGCCGAGGGCATCAATAAAATAGAGGGAATTAAATTTTTAGTGTTGGTTTCCTTAATACTAATCTTGAAAATAAACGAGAAGTGACCTTAAATCAGAAAACATGAAATAAGAAAAAATAGATAGAAAGGAAAACGAAAAAAATTCGCCTAGGAACATAACCAGACATAATCGTTCAGTTGGAGAAGATGAGTATTTTCTTTTTGTAAGAGTTGCTTCTTTTAATGCAAAAGTCAAAAGTATGGTCTCTCTAATTGTTCATCCGTCACATTTTTTTTGTGCAGTTTCAAAACACACCACATATGTTTTCTTTTAGCTATTAATAAAAGTGTTTTGTTGTGTCAAATTGCTAGTGTTACATTGTGTACATAAAAGATTTAAAACTTAAATTTGTAAACAATTTAACATCATACATTCACGTATAACATACAAATTACATTATATTTTTTTAATAAAACTACTCTAATACGCGATACTACTCGTCTACTATGTTACACAGACGAAAAAAAACAAAGAGAAATTAATGTACATAATATTATATTCATTTTCTAAACAATAAACAAATACTCTAGACCACATGAGATGTGACCCACCACCCAACCTCTACCACAACTACATAACCCACTTTCACATTTTCACTTACCCTCCTTACTCTATTTTTTTCCGACGATACAACCGGAAAATAGTTTCAACATTAGATAAACAGTATGGCTTTTGGTAAACTATTAGAATGTTGAGGGTAGTCAGAATATTTGCCTGAGGGCACCGACCATTTTTGTTACTAATTTGTATATTTTTCTTATGTATTTTGGGTATCCGCAAGAGTTTGGTCGGGGGCAACGCCCCCCACCACTACACATGTGGCTCCGCCCTTGAAGCTAGTACATGAGTGTCGAAATTCGTCGTAATAAAAGTTAAACTTTTTAAATATTGTTAAATTGTTTGACATTAAGGACAATAGATTATTCAAGATAGATAAGAAAATCTAAAGATGGCAAAAGCTCTAAAGACTGAATATGCATATCCGGCCAAAAGATGTTTTTGAAACAACACTGTTAAATCAAGCAGGAAATAAACTCTAAGCATATCACAATAAATAACTCGACTCCATGTGTAAATTGAAGCAAAAACAATATGCATTTTTTAAGCTGTAAAAAATGATAACATTGGTGGTTGTGGGTATGGTGGTGACGGTGAAAGTTGAAGAAAAGTGATGAGGTAGAAAATTAAAAGTGAGTGTTGGTAAGTGTTTAGTGTTTTTGTGGGTGGAAAGATTTGTGTTGAATGGGTTTGTTTATATATATTTTTTAAAGATAAATGGTAATAGAGGTGATGGTGGTGAATGAGGTGTTGAAGAAGAGGAGAGATGGAGAAGTATATGATCAAAGTGTTATTAATGGGAAAAAATAAAAAAAGTTTGTTTCAGAGACCAATTATGTAAGTGGAAAAAGTCAAAAAAAATACCTCACTAAAGTATCATGTTTGAAATTTTGATTCAGGGACCAATGGTGAAAAAACAAAAAAATTTGAATATACTAAAATGCCCATCGTTGAAAAGTCAAACTAACACCCGTTACGTATAACGGGGCTCAAGGGACCAAACGGGTAACAACAGTGACAAAAAAGGACTAACTAGAAGTCAACGAAAAATGAACCAAAAGTGTTACGGGTTAACCAAAACTGGACAGGATCCGTTATATTTTAAACTATTGGATCAAAACCGTTATATCCGGTAAACCATAAGGACAAAAAATGTAGTTAACACTCTAAATCATTTCTTTGTATTAACTTATTTAAACAACCGAAACATACGTATACGAAAATGATCGAAACCCAAAGTGTAATTAACACGATTTCACATCGAAGATGCATCAAACATATATAACATACGTATATATGCCAGATTGTCATTTTAAGCCCTGATAACTTGTGAAGGCGTACAAGGTAATTTCTTGGTCGAAACTACTGCCTCTCGTTTTCTTTTCATTTTTCCTTAAACTAATTTGCTTCAATTCATTTCAAATTGATTTAAAGAATATATGCTTACCGTTTATTTAACGTGAATATCGACCCGTGTATATGGCAACTAATTTCAGTTTAACTTTCCTATTTTCTTAAGGTAAATTTGCATTTATTTCACCCAACCAGCTTATTTGTAATGCTACAAATAAGTTGCTACAAATAATTTGGGTGGTGACAAAAATGCAAATTTACCTTAAGAAAGTACTAGCAGGGTACCCGCGTGATGCGACGGCGGGTACCATGTGATTAACCGGAGAAAAATAAAAAGAAAATAATCTAGTTCAGGCCCGGTACACTCATTTTTATAGGTTTCGGCCGTTTCTCTCTGGTTCGTTTTCGACGGCTTTTATTTGCTAGCCGAACCGGCGACCACTCATGTTGCCGGTTGAACCCGTTGGTACGGTCCTGTTTTTAAAACTATATGTATCAGTATATAAATTGTATGAAGCTTTATATGTTTTATTAGTTTGTACAGTGTGTATAATAATATGTACTTTTTTCCAATTTAGAGGTGTTTAAAAATAACATTAATTAGTGTGTTTAATGAATTAAAAGGTATTTTGATAATAATGTTAAATATGATGACGAGTCAATAAGTTTGTGTTTTTGCATTGGTTAATTGTACATATTGTATGAATATTTGTATTTTAAAGTAATGGGTGTTTTAATAAGAGTATTAATTGTACGGGTGAGCATCGGGTCGGAACCGACCCGAACCGACAAAAACCGACCCGAAACCGAAACCGAGTTAAGGAATTTTGCAAACCGAGAACCGAACCGACAAAACCGTATATAAACCGAAACCGAACCGAATACGCTCGGTTCGGTTCGGTTCGGCTCGGTTCGGTTCGGTTTGTCGGGTCGGGTCGGTTTTCGGTTTACTTTGCTCAGCCCTAATTAATTGTGTATCAAAAAGTGATAGAATATGTTCCTTTGTTTTTATGTTGTTTTTATGTTGTTTTCATTAAGAGTGCATTTAATATATATTTTTTTAAGCATTAAGGCTAGATGGTATAAGCCTCACAAATAGGGATAGCAAAAAAACCCGAACCTGACGGGGAAACCCGAATTAATTGGGGCGGGGCGAGGCATGTTTATTGGGTTACGGGGCGATTTTGAGGCTTAAACGAGGAATTTAATCGGGTTTGGGGCGGAGAGCGGGGAATACCATCCCCGAACAGCCCCGCGCGAATAATATATACATATATCTACACTTAGATATTATTTTGTTTGTATTTAAGTAATAAAAATAATTTCTTTGATATTTTTTGTTTTTTTATCTTTGTAAGATTGCAAAGTTAATATTATAGAAACTTATTTAATGACATATGTTTTAGTTGTAATTTTTGACGGTTTAATTTATCATTAGTTTTGTATTACTATCTTTGAAAACTTAATAAGACTTGTTTATAATTTATTATTAGTATGTTCTTAATTCTACAAGTTATTGCCAACGGTTTAAAGATAATAATAAATGTAAAATGACACGGCTTTGATCGAGAATTTCACCCAAAGAAGATATCTCGATAAGATCCTCGATTAGTATCGGGGCGGGTTTGAGGAGCATCGCCCCCCAACGGGGCGCCCCGATGGGGATCGGGGTGGGTTTGGGGGGTAACTTTGCTAATTGGGTTTGGGGATGAGGATGACCGCCCCGCCCCAAACCCGCCCCATTGCCATCCCTACTCACAAACTCACCTGACACGTCAGCGCCACATCAGCTTTATCTTTCCAAATAAAACTCACCTTACAACTCACCTTTCAACCGTAATAAGAACTCACCTTACAACTAAAACTCACATTTCATTAAAATACCATTTTATATAAAATATACCCCACTAAATACCCACACACACTCACAACCAATTAAAATACACTTAATAAAAAGGACTGGACCCCACAAAAATGAAACTCACACTATGTGAGTTACTCACATAGTTGCCCCAACTTTGCATGCAAACTCACCGAGCTAGTGGGGGAAAAGTGAAGTCACTTTTAAGGCAGAATAATACTGGCGCGTGAGTTTTTAACTCACCTAGGTGAGTTTGAACTTATGTCGTCCAGCCTAAAGCTTGTACACTATGCAAGAAAACTTAATTACTTAATTTTTTGCATTAAATAAGGAGAGATATACATTTTTGCTTTATATGTAGTATAGATAGATATAGACTAGGAGGGTGTTTGGGAGTGCGTTTAAAAACAGATTATTTGATTATTGTGGCTCAAAAACGCAATAATCTATCCTGTATTGTTTGGCATCCACAATCTAATAATCACTTATTTGCGTTTTGACATCTCCAAAACGTGGTTTTGGAAAAGCAGCTCCCCACCTGCTGTTTGAAAACGCCATTATCTTCTAAATGGAAAATTACAAAACTATCCAAAAGTTCATCTTCCTTCTCAAACAGAATTTGAAAAGGACAAAATATTATAGCAAAAGGAAAAGAGGTAAATAAACCAAATCTTCGCAAATTATTGATGGTGATTCATGTGAGAGAAGAACAATAAAATTGTTGCCGAAGTATTAAATCCGGCGTTTCGTCGGAGCCGACGATCACACCATGAGTACACTTGAGCAAAGATATATTTTCAATGTCTATTTCTTTTTTGAATGAATTATGTTGTCTATTTGCTTCTTGAGTAAAAAGAGAAGTTTTTCTTGGGATGAGCTCAAAAAAAAACTCATGGAAGAAAAAGAAGCAGATAAGAGGAAAGAGTAGGTGGATAATAAATGAGTTTCAAGATTTATTTTATTTATGTTGAACATTTTTTATTGTAAATGGTAATTACAAAAGAAATTTGTTAAATAGAATGTGAAAATGTCTGTTAATGTTTTGTAAATCAATTGATCCGTAGAAATTGGTAATTTTACTTGTTAACTTATTAAATGTGTTTATTTTAGTCATTTTATCTATTAACTAAACAAATAATCTGATTTGCCAAATACTAAAAAACTGATTATCGGATTATTGCGATTTCAAACAGCATAACCAAATTCAAACACTACTTTTCAGGATCACGTTTTGTAACCGCTGATTATCTGATTATTCATTTGCAAAACGCATAATCTATTTTCAATAAGCAATCCCAAACACCCCCTAGGAAAGTTAAACTGAAATTAGTTCCATATACACGGGCCGATATTCACGTTAATTAAGCGGTAAGCATATATTCTTTAAATCAATTTGAAATGAATTGAAGCAAATTAGTTTAAGTAAAGTGAAAAGAAAACGAGAGGCAGTAGTTTCGACTAAGAAATTACCTTGTACTCCTTCACAAGTGATCAAGGCTAAAAAACGACAATCCTGTATATATACTTATGTTATATATGTTTGATGCATCTTCGATGTGTGATTGTGTTAATTACACTTTCGGTTTTGATCATTTTTGTATATATATGTATTGGTTGTTTAAATGAGTGAATACAAAGAAATGATTTATCATTTTCTATCACATAGCAGAATGATTTCTTTTTTTCAAGTTTTTTTATAATGGCATAGCAAAATGATTATGAAGATAGTTTATTTAAATTAGAGCAATTCTTTAAAGTGCAGTAGCTAAGTTAACGGAGGCTCTGTGCAAAATGATCATTAAACATGACGATTATAGATTTATTCTACTAACCATTGAAACAATATTCATGATATTTTGATTATCTAGCTTTAAATTTGATAAATATTTAACACATAATATTATATTACATTAATTTTTTAGTTGGAGATAAATTTTGAAGCCTTGAATATATAACGCGATGCCTCGGTTGAATGGTTAATGAGTAATGAATACTGGTAAAAACATAAAACTTATTTGCAAATACTAGTTGTGTGTATGCATTTGTTCATATAACACTTTAAATTTTGATATGATCCCCATATTAGGTCCATAAAACAAGTAGCTCTTAATATATATTATTTGATAACCTCAATAATATTTGCGATCCGTAGCTCTACTTGATTATCAAGATGACGAGTTTCCTACATGGGATGAAGATTATTTCATCTCGCCATCATCAATCCCTATGATACCTTCATATGGCTCATCAAGCAGCATCGAATTCCTTGAGGTCATTTGTAACATCTGAATGGAAGACAAAACCTTTGAGATGTTTCCAAATAACAGAAGTTGTGGCCATCTTTTTTGCTCAGAATGCATTAGTAAACACATCGATGCCAAGATCAAAGAAAATATAACCATTGTGATGCAGATGCGGTCAACGAGCAAATCAACGGAACAAATACGCTTGGCGCTTATTTTGTGGCAACAAATTTATGTGGCAGATTGGGATGAAATTCCCATGGTCACTCGGAAACGGCCCAACGGTCAAGACTCATAGTTTTGCTAAAACTATGAGCCCTGTTAGTTTTGGGCCTTTCGGGGTCGTTTGGGCCCTCAAAATCGCGTTTTTCTATTTTTAGGATTTATTTTGGACAAAATCAATTATGTTTTGCATGGGATTTTGTTTCCTTTTTATTTAGAACTTATCCTCCTTTATAAGGGCGATTTTAGGGTTGTCTCTGAAAGCTTTTGAGAAACCTACAACTTTATTAAATAAGAGAATTGCTCGTTTTGAGAATTTCGGATTAGTTCTTGTGTTTGTGTGGCTTGTTTTTATATTTGATCTGCATTATTTGGCATCAGAGCTTTTAGCTCATCATGGAAACACGTGGTAGATAGAAAGTTGTTGGGAAACTAGCACCTCTTGTCCATGATCCTCGTGGTGTAGAGAAGATTGAAAGGCTGCAGCAGCGGATCCAAGAACTCGAGCTCCAGCAAGTACGGTCGGACTCGCTGACAGAAGAGGCAGAAACTAAGCCCAACGTCTGGGATACTGAGTCAGTGGACGTCAATCCTTTTGGCGGAGGAAAACATAGGTATGTTAATCGTCTTTATCAACCTCGTCGTAATGATCATGTTGTAGATCGCGATGATAGATATCGCGATGATGCTATTCGCAGTCTGGGATTGAAGATTGAGATCCCTGAGTTTCAGGTAAGGTTTATCCGGATGATTTTATTGATTGGTTGAGTACGGTTGAACGAGTGTTTGATGTGCGGGATATCCCTGACAAGCTGAAAGTGAAACTCGTGGCCATCAAGCTTCGACAACATGCTTCATTATGGCGGGATCATGTTAATAAGAGGCGACGAATTAAAGGGAAATCGAAGGTTGAGACTTGGGAAAAGATGAAGAAACTGATGAAGGCTAAGTTTCTACTAGAAAATCATCGTCAAGAGGCTTTTCTTGACTATCATAATCTGTCCCAACAGAACATGACTGTGAAAGAGGTTATCAATGAGTTTAATAAGCTTCGTATGAGGTGTGATGTATTTGAAGAAGAAGAGAAGGTTGTCACACGGTTTTTAGGAGTCCTTAAGCCTAAGATTGCTGATATTGTAAGTCTTCAACCTTATTAGACCTATACGGATGTTTTTTGTTTTGCTTTAAAGGTTGAAAAACAGATTAAGGAAAAGAGTAAGGGTTCCACTAGTCGTTTTAGCCACCTACCAGAACCACTCCCCCTACAGCACCTAAAACAGCACCTAAAGCCACCACCCCTGCAACCTCGGCTGCAGGTAATACTAGAGAACGTGTTGACAATGCCCCTCGTTGTTACAAGTATAGTGGGCTTAGGCATTATGAACGTGACTGCCCGAATCTAAAAACACTGGCCTTCGTACCTGATGACGTAAGCTTGATTTATGATATCGATGCAGAACCTGAATTAGATAAACCAGGTGATGAGTTGGTATATCCTGATCGTATAGAGGCGTTGGTGGCGTTGGTTATTCAGAGATTCTTAAATGTGGCTGTTTCAAAATCTGTTGATGATAATTCGTGGCTTTGTAACAACACTTTTAGAACCAAGTGTACTTCCAAAGGAAAAATTTATGATATGATTATAGATGAGGGCAGTTGCGAGAATGTAGTTTCTACATATATGGTTGAGACGTTGGGAATGAAGACGGAAAACCATCCTGAACCCTACCAGTTAAATTGGTTAAAAAAAGGGAACACTGTTAAAGTCAGTAAACATTGTCTTGTGCACTTTTCTATTAGTAAGAGTTATAAAGATGAAGTGTGGTGTGAAGTTATACCGATGGATGCGGCTCACATTCTATTAGGGTGTCCTTGGCACTTTGATAGGGAAACAAAACATGACGGGTTCCAAAACACTTACAGCTTTAAGAAGGATTGTGTGAACATTACTTTATTCCTTTTGATTCTCGTCAGACACATGCAGAGGGTTTTAATTTTTTATGAAGAAGTCTGGTTTTGAGAGACTTATGAAAACCAGTCCCTATGTGTTTACTCTTGTGGTTGTAGAAGAAAACGAGATTATTAAAAAAGCTCCCCTACAAGTTCAGCCATTGCTTAGGGAGTTTTCTGATGTGATTCCTGGTGACATACCCCCTGGATTATCGGCTATGAGAGACATTCAACATTGCATCGATTTTATTCTAGGTTTCGCTATCCCAAACAGACCAGCTATCAGATGAATCCGAAGGAGTTTACAGAGCTTTAGAGACAAATGACTGAGTTGCTGGAGAAAGGGTTGATTCGAGAGAGTATGAGTCCGTGTGTAGTACCTGCCTTATTGGTACCCAGACATGGGGGGACTTTTCGGATGTGTATTGATAGTAGAGCTGTGAACAAGATAACGATCAAGTATCATTTTCCTATTCCGCGATTGGATGATCTTCTTGACCAGCTACATGGTTCTACCATTTTTTCTAAGATTGATTTGAGGAGTGGATATCACCAGATTCGGATGCGACGTGGAGATGAATGGAAGACAGCTTTCAAAACTCAAAATAGACTGTATGAGTGGATGGTTATGCCCTTCGGACTGTCTAATGCACCGAGTACATTCATGCGCCTTATGAATCAGGTTTTTAAACCTTTTATTGGTCACTTTGTTGTGGTTTACTCTGATGATATTTTGATATATAGCAGTATTCTTGAGCAGCATTTGTCCCATCTTTGGAAAATATTTTCTGTTTTACGGGCTTAAAAATTATATGCTAATGGGAAAAAGTGTCACTTCCTTGTGACTGAAATGACTTTCTTGAGGTATATTGTTACTAGTAGCGGCATAAAAATGGACCCAGCAAAAGTTGAGGCGATTATTAGTTGGCCAACACCTTCCACTATTCATGACACTCGTAGTTTTCACGGGTTAGCGTCCTTCTACCGGCATTTTATCCAGAATTTTAGTTCTATAATCACTCCCTTAACTGAATGTATGAAGGGTAGTCGATTCACGTGGACAAGTGAGGCTGCCAAGGCTGACATTCTAAAGGCTAAGGTAACTGAGGCTCCTGTTTTGGCATTACCTAATTTTGATGAAGTTTTCCAGGTTGAGTGGGATGCCTTTGGAGTGGGCATTGGTGGTGTTCTAAGTCAAAATCAACAGCTAATTGCTTTCTTTATTAAAAAACTGAATGATGTGAGATGTAATTATTCCACTTGTGATAAGTAATTTTATGTTATTGTTCGTAGTTTGGATACTTGGCGACATTATTTACTTTCTAATAAATTTGTCCTGTTTTCTGATCATGAGGCTTTGAAATTTATTAATGGGCAACATAAGTTGAAGCATCGCCATGCTAAGTGGGTGGAATTTATTCAGGCTTTTTCATTCGTTATTCGACATAAGGTTGGGTCGAATAATCAGGTTGTGGATGCACTCAGTTGTCATCATTTGTTAATTACCGCTATGCAGATTCGAGTGCAAGGTTTTGATTCTTTTCGTGGGATTTATTGCGATGACCCTGATTTTAGGGAGATATGGAGTAAATGTGAGAATGGTCCTTTTTAGTAGTTTTCCAAGATGGATGGTTATTTGTTTAAAGGTGCGCGGTTATGTATTCCTCTTTGTTCTTTGTGTGAAGTTATTATTTTAGAGGGTCATGCAGGTGGAATAGCGGGTCACTTTGGGCGTGATAAGACCTTGGCCCTACTTCATGAACAGTTTTATTGGCCCAAGATGGAACGTGATGTCAACAGGCTTCTTGAGAGGTGTCGTACATGCCACATTGCCAAAACTCATAGTAGTAATGCAGGTTTGTATATTCCTTTGTCTGTTCCTGTTGCTCCATAGGAAGATGTCAGTTTGGATTTTGTTTTAGGTTTGCCTCATACTCAGCAAGCTAAAGATTCTGTTATGGTAGTTGTTGATCAATTTTTGAAAATGGCTCATTTTGTACCTTGTTTGAAAATGTTTGATGCTAGTCAAGTGGCGAGGTTGTATTTTGCAGAAATTGTGAAGTTGCATGGTGTTCCTAAAACTCTTACTTTTGATCGAGATGTCAAGTTTGTGAGTCATTTCTGGCGTACTTTGTGGACTCGTTTGGGGTCTAAGTTATAGTTTAGTAGTTCCTATCATCCTCAAACTGATGGGCAGACTGAATTTGTCAATCGGAGCTTAGGAAATTTTTTGCATAGTTTAATTAGGGACAATGCCAAACAGTGTGGTCTTATTCTTCCACAAGCTGAATTTGCCTATAACAGGTCGGTTAATCGCACCACGGGTAAGAGTGCTTTTGAAATTGTGTATGGAAAGAATCCGATTACTCCTCTGGATTTGGTTCCTGTTCCATAGGTGGGGCAATTTAGTAAGGAAGGGGCTGACCAGTCTGAGCAGATTAAAGAGTTGCATCGGTCAGTTCGAGAACAGATTAGTCAGCATAATGAACAATACAAGGAACATGCGGATAAGCATCGTAAACAGGTTTTATATCGGGATGTGATCTTGTTTGGATTCATCTTCGTAAGGAGCGTTTTCCAGTAGGGCATTTTGGGAAGTTGAAACCGCGAGGACATGGTCCTTTTCGTTATCTTAAAAAGATCAAGGACAACGCGTACAAGATCGAGCTTCCTTGTCATTATAATGTTTCTGCCACTTTTAATGTTGCAGATTTGTCGCCATATAAAGGAAATAGTAATGATGAGCCAGACTCAGGGTTGAGTCTTTTTCAAGAAGGGGAGGATGATGCAGATGCGGTCAATAAGCAAGTCAACGTGACAAATACGCTTGACACTTATTTTTCGGCAATTATTTGTTCATACATTAGTTTGTTTAGTTTTACAATTTATTTTTAATCTTGGAGGTTTATTCATATTGTTGTGATGAGTTGGATGGGATTAAGTAGTTGGATGTTGTTGATTGGGAAGGAGTTGGAAGTGTTATAATTAGAGGATGTTGTTGTGAGAATATTAGGTAAACATTATAGTTTTAAAGTGTATAAAACACTCTTATTAACAGTCTGTTCCAAACAGTAGGTTAGGGATTTTTCGATGAGTTAAAACCTTAAAATATGTTAGTACGTCTTAATACGAAGCCGTTGACATAAAGAACGCGAAAAACGAAGAAGTTATGAAATTTTAAAGTTTACCAGTGACTATATATATTTGACAGCTTTTGTAAAAAAATGGGTAATCTGGCAGATTTTGATTTCATGATTTTGACCCCTTTTGGGTCTGAACCGACTTAAGTGTAAAACTAGAAAGTTGCTCGGAATGATTTTTCAATTAAAGAGGGTGTTTTCGAAGCTCAAAAGTGTAAAATGAGTGAGTTATTCTTCATCGTAACTAGACAACTTTTGTAAAAATTTAGTAAAGTTTCTGCACATATTTTTGTAAGTGTAGTTGCTGTTAGAAATTTAATTAGGTGTTTATGGGTGTTTTCGGGTCCGTTTTGACTACAAAAACCTTAAAAATAATATAGTATCACTTATATAATAATTATACGCGTTTTAAATTTTATAAATATTATTTTTGTAAATTAATTAGACTATATATATTTTGTCATTTTAGAGATAATAAATATAGTAAATCGAG
>BQNB010021073.1:0-21622 GCA_026074375.1 Tanacetum coccineum | reverse complement strand
CTACTACCTTGCTATCAACAGTAACATTAATCTTCTTTACATCATTGACTGTTAGTGTTCCAAAACTGTTCAATGTAGGAAGTATAGATAGGCGGACTTACAGTGAGAGCATTATGAATCAAACTAGAAGCAAGAAAGTCCACTATCTCATGAAAATCAGAGTTTCCCTCTGTCTTCTCTAAGCACGCGACCATGTTATGTTGATCGAAAAACTCTAAATTCGCCATAGAAACTTGTAAGAGATGGATTAAGATGTGGGATATGATCGATTAAGAGAGTATGAGTGATTGGTAAACTGAATTGAGATTTTATAGAGATTTGCTTTAGGGTTTGAGATGACCGACTGAATAAACGTGAGTCTTTATCTTAAAGAAATAGTATTATAGAAGAAAAGATCAAAAAAATTTCAAGTCATAGACCCCTATAAGCAACTTGTTGGCGGAAATATCTCAACGGTTATATTTAATTAAGGAAAATCTGTTATGCTCGCTAACAGTAGTAACGGTAACAAACATCACAAACTTTTTCCTGGCAGCACCAAATTTGCCTGGCAGCACCAAATTTGACTAACAGCATCAAATTTGCCTGACAGCACCAAATTTGCTTGGCAGCACCAAATTTGCTAGCTACCATTTATAGCCTCCAATACCAATCCAAGCTGCATGTTTGACCCAAACCAATCATCAATACCATAGTTAAATGCTTTTGAGCAGCACTAACCAAGCCGGGCAGTACTAAGTGTTGGCCTGGCAATATTAATCAATCTGGCAGCACTAACTAACTCAGCACAATATATAGCCCTCAATCTTCATTCCAATGAATATAATGAATCCCAAATCATCATCTCATCTAAAATCTATCTGCTAACTAAAATATTTCACAAACTGTACAATAAAGGAACCTGCTGACTTGCCTCTCCTGAACTAATGCAGCTATAGATTGAGCATTCCAATGTTAACCACTAAAAAATTTAATCTTGTAACATCAAATCCTTTGGTGAGAAGGTCTGCAACATTAGCATCAGTGTGAATCTTGATAACATCTATCAATATTTTATCATAGCAATCCCTTATGAAATTATGGCGAATCTCAATGTGATTGGTCCTTGAGTAATAGACAGGATTCTTGACTATACATATGGTACTCTCATTGTCAATATGGATTTTGGTGTTCATGAAATTAAACCCATAATCCATCATCTGATTCTATATCCATAGGACTTGCCCACAACAGTTAGTAGCTGCAACATATTCCGCCTCAGTAGTAGAATTTGCCACAATCGCCTGCTTCTTGCATTGCCAAGATATCAGTCTTCTACCAAGAAATTGACAACCACCTGTTGTTGATTTCCTGTCAAGGCTGGCGCCTCCATAATCACTGTCTGAGAAAGCTTCTAGTTCAAAAGGAGAATCCCTAGGATACCATAACCCTAGTTTGGGTTGATGTTTGAGGTACCTAAAAATCCTTTTTACTGCATTTAAGTGTGAAGCTTTTGGAGTGACTTGAAACCTAGCACAGGCACAGACAACAAACATGATGTCTGGCCTTGATGCAGTCAAATACATCAGGGAACCAATCATAGACCTGTAGACATGCACATCTACATCTACACCATCTTCATCTTTGACCAGGGGCTTATTTGACTCAATAGGAGTAGTAGCTGTTTTGATGGAACAAAAATCAAACTTCTTAAGGATGTCAGCTACATACTTGTATTGACTAATAAAGATTCCATCAGGTTGTTGTTTCACTTGTAATCCTAAAAAGAATGTGAGCTCACCCATGGAGCTCATCTGGAATCTTTTGTGCATATAATCTTCAAACTCAGTACACATAGACTTTATTATAGAGCCAAAAATGATGTCATCCACATACACTTGGACTAACATAATGTCACTCTTGTTCTTCTTGATAAACAATGTTTTGTCTATGGTACCTCTCCTAAAACCATTTTCCAGCAAGAAAGAAGAAAGCGTCTCATACCAAGCTTTAGGAGCTTGATGTAGACCATAAAGAGCTTTGATCACCTTATAAACTTTGTTTGGATGAGCAGGGTCAACAAAGCTTGGAGGTTGATGAACATATACCTCCTCTTTAATAGTGCCATAAAGAAATGCACTCTTAACATCCATTTGGTAGACAAGAAAACCCATGAATGATGCAAAAGCTAAAAATAATCTGATTGCCTCAATCCTGGCAACAGGTGCAAAAACTTCATCATAGTCTATACCTTCCTCTTGTCTAAACCCTTGTACTACAAGCCTTGCTTTGTTTTTTTCACAATAATACTCCTCTCATCCGTCTTATTCCTGAAGACCCACTTTGTGCCAATTGCCTTTTTCCCAAATGAAAAATAAACAAGTATCCAAACCTTCTATAATTTGAACTGGAGCAATTCTTCTTGCATTGCTTCAACCTATCTTTGATATTCTAAGGCTTGTGATATTGTCTTGGGTTCTTCTTGGGAGAGAAAACATGCTAACAGACAATTCTGATGGTCTTTATGATTTGTTCTGTTCTGATTATAGATGTAGCTTACCAAAGCTTGTTGTACTGAAGAAGCCTTTTGGATCTTTCCTCTTGTTTGAACTGATGATTTAGGATCTCCTAGAATTTAACCTTTAGGGTGATCCTTATGAACTTTGAGTGTAGGAATAGGACCGACATCAATGGTGTTATCCATATTGTTGAAATCAGCCTCTGCACCTACATCTTCATCATCACAGGCTCCACTGAATATACCATCATTTGGAAATACATTGGAATCGTCTTCTAAGTCAGGTATATTAGGATCAATGGGTAAATCATCATTGAGGAGAGTAGATGCATCAATAGGTATTTGTCCTCCAAGATAGACAAATGATGATCCACCAGTATTTGCACCAGTGGGAGTACTAGCAGCACTAGCATATGGTGTGTTAGCAGTACTAACCAATGGTGAATTAGAAGTACTAACAGATGGCCTACCAGTATTAAGTTTGTTAATACTGGTAGCCTGAGTTTCCCTCTTCTTTTCTTCTTCAAAGGCTTGTCTTGTAGCATCATCTATAGCTTTAGCAGCAATTTCTTGAGCAATCATCCTCTCAAGATCATCTTTCAAGGCTTGGTCAGCTTCTGTCAACATATGTTGTTCTTCTTTTTCAATAACATCTTCTAAATCCTGTACATCATTGTCTTTAGGAAAATTTTTAGAAGGTTTATCTTGTGCAGCTTGAACAACATCTTCTACTGAAATCCTTGTCCTATGAGGGTGTAGTGGAAGCAGTATGTATTCCTGAGTAGGTTCCTTATCTTTTTCTGATGAACCTGCAACATAATGTTCTTGTGTACCTGCATCCACATTAACCTAATTTTCTACACTAACAGGGATATAGTTCATTGTATTTGTTAGAAAATCAAGATCAAACATCTAATTAGGACCACTTCCTGCCACATTTGGTTGATCTTCAATGAAATCAATGTGCATGTTCTCTTATACTCTTTTGGTTCTTTTGTTGTATACTCTGAAAGCCTTACTAGTAGTAGAGTATCCCAACAAATATCCTTCATCTGATTTCCTATCAAATTTGCCCAAGGGATCTAAGGTGTTTAAAATGGTCAAGGGGCACCCAAACGGTCTCATAAAACTAATACTAGGTGGTTTACCTATTAATAGTTTATAAGGTGTCTTATTTTGAGGTTTGCTCACTAATACCTGATTCGTCAATAATATATATATAATATATAGGCAAACAATCAACCAATTGCCTTTGACCAAGGATTGGTTAAGAATTCACAAAATAAAATATATATGTGTCCGGAAGTTTGATTTCCCGGGTCGTTAAGTCCCAACGAGGCGTGAATGGAAAGTCGAATGACGATTTGACAGTGGATGCTTGAATAGAAAAAGGATTTGGATTATGATTTTAGATTCCTAAAACTACGGGAAATGCAAATTAGGCAAGGGAAACCCTAAAAATTATAACAAGAAAGAGATTTAAACCTAAAAACAATAACGGAACCCTAAAAACGCGAGCTAAAAACCTAGATTCTCAAATTTTAATCCTAAAATCTATCTTTTACTTTTATAAGCTCTAAATGACTAAAAAGAAAGATTAAAAAAACGAGATTAAAAACGGAGGTGATTTGAACTAAAAACGCGAAGAAACGAGAACGGGAACGAATCCCGTTCTTTAAAAAAACGAAAAGTTGCAAAATTAACCCTACATATGTAATTCTATTTTTCCTACATCCTAATTGATAAAATAAAATTTTTAAAAAAAGAATTATATTTTTTTGATTATTTTTTTATTTATTATGGTTTATTTACTATTTTAATCTAATTAAATTATAAAAAATATTAAACGTTTTTGTAAAAATCTGAAAAATTCAAGGAAAATACATTATACTATAAAGATTCTATGAAAAATATAAAACTAGAAAAACAACTTATTAATAAGCTGTTATTAAGCAAAACTAGTCTGAAAGCATAGAAATGAAAATGAGGTTAAGTATATAATTAGGAAGAAGTTGACAAGTGAAAGTCCCAAGGGCAAGTGGTGTTTGTGTGTGGTGTTAAATGTGTTCCCTTATAAAGGGGGAGGTCACAGGTTCGAAGCTTGTGGCCTCCTCTTTTTGAAAATCATTTTTTTTCTTTTTAAAAACTTTAAACTTAAGCTGAAATAAGCATTTTTATAAAAGAAAGTTTTTACAGAACTTAACAATAAGCCAGCAATAAGCAATATAAACAGACAGTTAAGCTTATAGAACTAAGGGATTTAACCCTTAACTGTTGGGCTGATTTCCAACTAAATAAGCAAATGGGAACACTTAATAAGCTAAAAACTAATTACATTCTAGTCTAATAAGCACAAGACACAAAGAAACAAGAAAGCGAATAAGCTGGGAGTTATACTTAAAGGAGTTAAAACAGCAGACTTTAAAAGAGGGCTTTAATGGCCTTATGACAGATTTTAAGCTACTTTTTAGAACCAATAAGCACAAGAATTAAGCTGAAAGTTAAAAACCGATAAAGACCAACTTCCAAGGAACACATAGAAGTTGAAAATAAGGAAAATGACTAAGTTAATAAGCTAAAAAAACACATTGAACTTGGCAGTTTTAACTCAGTAATAGCTGAGTTATGGTTTTCTTATAAAAGACAGATTGGCTTTTGCAGGCTATAACTTAAGCTAGTAAAAGTTAATTGAATTGTAAAACAAGCTTAAACATATAAACAGCATACCACTAAGGACTAATGCAAGAAAAATTCATAAGCTAAAACACTCTAGCTTATCTAAATTTACAAGAGAAATAGAGACTCTTTGAACTTGAAAAAAGGGACTTGACAGATTTAATGCTAATTGCACAAAACACTTTCACACTTATACTACACTATCCTACTGCATCTTTACCACTAAAACAAAACACAACCAAAGCTTATAAACTGATTTTAGAATCCCTATCAAATAAGCTTGTTCTTAGGTGATTTCTCACCACAGATTAACATACCTTTTGTAAAAAACCATAAAACTATCATCTAAGCTTTAAAACTCTATAAAAGTTAACTAACAAAGCTCAAAAGGGATTGTTAAAGATGGATTAATGACCCAACCCATTGAAAACACAGTATTGACCCATTTTAGGGCTTGTGCCAAACACCCCTTTAACTTTGAAATGAGACTTTTTAAACTGATTTAAAGAGCTTTAAGCAAAATGGTTTGAAGGCAGATAGCAAATAAGCAAATTTAAGCAGAAATAAGCACTTTCCACACAAAAATAAGAACTGAAATAAGCACAAGAAAATAAGCAGTTAAAATGCAATAAATGACAGATTTAGCAATAAAGTAAAACAAAGCACATAAAAGCATTAAACAAAGATAAATTAGCGTAAATAACATGAATAAGCAACAAAAAGCATAAATAAGCAAGAAATAAGCATTGCTACAGTAAAAATGCAAAAATGTTTAAAAAGAGAGTGTACCTTATCCCTTGCTCAAACAGGGATTTAAATGACCTAAATAAGCTCTAAAATCCTACCCTTGCTTATAAATAAGCAAATCTAAGTTCCCATAAGCTCTTCCATTGCAGCTTATCATCCATTAAGCTTAAAATCCAACTTTTAATTCCAATGACACTTAAAACTTACAAAAGCTATTGTTATGAGCTTATATGAATTTTACAGTTCTTATAGGCTTATAAAAGCTTATAGAAATGGCTTTTGAACAGAAATAGCTTAAAATCACGAAAATTAAAAGAGGACAGAATTGCTTAAATCCTTAAAACTTGAAATTTCATTGAACATAAAAAGGAGTACAAAGCTTAAACAGTAAAAATGACAGAATTTAATAAATTAAAAACATTAAAAAGAAAAGTAAAATTACACTAGATTAAAACTACTCCTACTTGGTCTTCTCTGTCTTCTTTTTATAGGCAGCTGAGCTTCTTTGCATTGTGCTAGTTGTGCTAGTTATGTGAGTGAAATCCCAAAGTAATCCCAGCCATCAAACATAACTTGTGTTTCTTCAAAACAACCACAGCCATTGATTTCAGTTTTGGCGCCCATAAGTAGCCATGGATTGCCAAGGTGGCAATAAGGGGTTTAGTGGAAAGGGGTTAAGGGTATTATCCATTGGAGGATTTAGGGGTTGCAGGGTAAAGGTGGAGAAGGAGACCCGTGAGCTTTAATGGGGGTCTGAGCTTGGGCGGGAAAAGGGGTATCTATGTTTTTGTTCGGCGTTATAAGGGTGCAGGGGATGAAGTGTTTGAGGAAATGGCAATTTGGGCCCCTGAAAGTGTATTGCAACTGAGGTTGATTGATGGTTAGCACCTATAGTCCAAAAGGACTAACAGAGTTAAGGTCTTAGGCTAACAGTTGTTTAAGTGGTTTTGGGTTGGGTTATGGATTTGAATTGGGCCCGATTGGTTTATGTAAAAAAATGGAATGGACCTTTTATTTGAATGTAATATATAAGAGTGTTGACCCGGGCCCACTAGGTGGGTACGGTGGGCCTACTTTTTGGCAATTAGGTTTTCGGGTTCGGTTTTTGATGCTCTTTCCAACGACGTATCCCGGGGTTGACTTTGACTTCGTTTTGACTTCATAAAATACACAAACGTTGTCGAGTCGATCTGGTAATTTCTGTTTGAGCTCCGTTTTCAATCTTTTTGTACCCTTGGCCTCAGTTTTTCGCGCTCTTTTTAAATCCATGCTCGGTTTTGTCCGGTTTGGCTTCGTTTTTTATCTTTTAGTGAATATTCGGTACCTGCACAGTACAAACACAAAAACAAGCATATTTATGGCATTTTATGTGCGTTTTTTGTCGTTTAGGGTCGATTTTAAAGGTAGAACGTATGTGTAATTACACACATACCAATACCCTATTCAGTACATAGCAAGTAGTGTTTACTGCCTCTATCCAAAATGGGATGGGTAAAAGTGAGTCTGCTAGCATAGTTCTAGCAGCCTCAATTAGGGTCCTATTTTTTTTCTGCAACACCATTTTGATGTGTAGTTCTAGCCACACTAAACTCCTTTTTTATCCCTTTCTTAGCACAGAATTCATTCATAGCATGATTCTTAAATTCTGTCCCATGATCACTTCCAATGATTTTAACTTTATGGTTCAATTGGTTTTCTAAGCCTGTGATAAATTTATAAAGGATCTCATTTGTTTCATCCTTAGTAGCTAAGAAAAATACCCAACTAAATCTGCTGAAATCATCAGTCACAACCAAACAATACTTTTTCTTATTAATACTTTCTACTGAGACATGTCCAAATAAGTCCATATGAAGTAATTCTAAGGGCTTTCTAATGGTTCTTTCTAACTTGGCCTTACAGGAGGCCTTATGTTGCTTACCCTTCTTGCAGGCAACACAAGTGTGGTCATTCACAAAAACTTTGGAAGGTAGGCCTCTAACTAGGTGTCCCTTAACAAGTTTGTTTATATTTTTGAAATTCACATGACCTAATCTCCTGTGCCACAATTTAGACTCATCTGTTGTTGCATTTGCATATAAACAAGTTATACCTCTAGAAGGAACAATGTTCTTTAAATCTAAACTGTACACATCATTCTATCTAGGAGCTCTAAGAACAACTTGATTTTCATCAAGAAGCTTAAAGCTAGGAAATCAGAAAAAGGCAGTTCCGTGTCAGTAAAGAGGACACTATTTTTCTTGTCACACATTTGTGAGACAAAGAAAAGGTTAAACTTAAGTTCATCTATAAAATAGACATCATCAAAGTCTAAATTAGCAGTTCTGATTTTACCTTTCACCTTGTTTATTTACCTCATTTGGGATCACTTCCAAAAGCCACAAAGCCTCCATTGTAATCTTCATAATCTGAAAGATAAGCTTTGTTGCCAGTCATATGGCTAGAGCAACCACTATCCACCACTGCATGATCCTGTAAACAGATCTCTGGATTGCCCTGCACAAAAAGTAAGAGAAATCAGTATCTCTTAGGGACCCAAGTCACCACAGACTTGGATATCCCTTTTGGGTCAACATACTCAAACTTCTTGAGTATGAAAGATCCTTTTTCTTTAGACTCATGATCTAGGTAATTTCCCTTACGCCTCCACACCCACCTTGACTTTTTAAGAGCATTATCAATCTTACCCTTACCAGTATTAACTACTGCTCTTGTCCCAGCAGTAGTCATATTTTTAACCCCAGAAGTTTTAACATCTTGTTTTAAGTCTTTGGGTCTAACAGCTGGTCTTGTGTAGTAAGACCTCTTGATTGGTGAATATGAGGCTCTTGGTCTTACATTGTCCATTCTTGGGTAAATTGGTCTAATAGCACTACCAGTTTGTGCTATTTTTGGGGCAAATGGCCTAGCAGTACTAACAGGCCTAGCAGTACTAATAGGCCTAGCAGTACTAATAGGCCTAGCAGTACTAACAGTATGTACTGCTCTTTTCCCATTTGGCCTTACAGGATTAACCAAACCTGTCCTGGTTAGTACTCCTGATGGGACAAAAGTCCTTCTTGCTTGAGGTATTTCAATTTTTTGAAATTTTTTGTGATTTACCTTTTAGCATTATCCCATATTGGTTTGACCACCCTTTGACCAGTATTTACCACAGTTTTTAGCTTAGGTTCTGGACTCTTTTTGGCATAAAAATCACAATCTTTGATCAAATGGTCAGTACTCTTACAGACAAAGCAAGCTTTTATTTTCTTAAATCCAATTCCTTCTTTCTGAGAAATTTGACCAATTTTATCAACTTGAGTTTTAACTGTTTGAGTCTCATTTGTCTTAACAGGGTTAACTGTGTTTACTTCAGACACATCATCCTCATCATCTGAGTTCCAATCCTCAATGATGACTTTATCTCTGTTAATCTTTGGTTTAGATTTTTCAACTTCATTTGTTTTACTTACAGTCTCACTAGTTTTAGATTCACTAGTATCATCTTTTGGCTCACTAGTTTTTGACTCAA
Organism: Tanacetum coccineum; assembly: GCA_026074375.1. Taxonomy (NCBI): domain Eukaryota; kingdom Viridiplantae; phylum Streptophyta; class Magnoliopsida; order Asterales; family Asteraceae; genus Tanacetum; species Tanacetum coccineum. The sequence goes on along the minus strand of BQNB010021073.1, from coordinate 12,188 downwards.
TTATTTTCTTCCTAATGGCATATTCATCTAAACCTGCAAATGATATGTCAGCTCTTGGGGTTAGGAAGTTCCCTGTTATAGGAGGGGGAACAACATGATACCCATCTGCTTTGGAGAACCTATCATTTGCTGGTGTGATCTCTTCATCACTTGATCTGACCTAAAAAAACACTCATACTAATCTCACTATCAGTTTCAGACTTGTTACTCATTTCATCCAATTGTGTGCCATATCCTAAACCATTTTTATCTTTAGCACTCATTTGACTGTTGAGTAATTTATTAAGACCCTTGGAAGATTCTTCCTATTTTTCTCTCTTATCTTTCAACTCATCTCTTTCCTTAACAACTTTTTCTAGTTCCATTTTAAGGTTGTTGATTTTTATTTCTCTGCACTTAAGCTCATAGTTTTGAAACTCATATTTTTTACCCCAAGCCAGTTCATTCTTTTCATGTACAAGAATTCTAGATTCTAAAGACTCTAAGGCTAATTCATAACCCTGAATTTCTAGTCTGGCTCTGCTATGTTTTTCTCTTTCACTATCATAAATCTTTTGAAGAGTTTTAAAAGACTCTAGACATTGTTTAGAACAGTTTTGTACCTCATTGTTAGAAGAACTTGATGAGCTTGAGGAGGAGATGGCCATTAAAGCATAATTAACTGGTTCATCAAAATCATTGCTCTAGTCTTAGCCTGCTAGACCATCTAGAGCCACCAGTGCTTGTGATGATTGTTCATTTGTTGTTGCATTCCTCCTGCCATTATCACCATAAGATCTTTTCCCTTGGTTCCTTCCTGATTTATATTCCTTAGCAAAGTGCCCTTTCCTATGACAGTTGTAGCACTCAACTTGTGACTTGTCAAAGGTAACAGGTTGTTTTCCTTTGAAATCCAAGTTCCTTCATGTCTTCTGAATGAATCTCTACACCCTAACAGTCAACATGGCCACCTGCCATCTAATATCCAATTCTTCCAAGTCATCTTGATCAATCTGCTGCAAATCCTCATTATCAAGTGGATGACTCGTTGTCTGTTACGCAAAGAAAAAGCATACTACTTCATCAGCACCTGGAGTAGATGAAATCTGATTTGTTGAGCTAGTTCCTCCAGCAGTATTAACTCCAAAATATCCACTGGCAGTACTAACTTCATTAGTGCTGCTTGTATTCTTAGAAGAAAGAAAAGCCAAGTTCTGAGAATTAGATGTGGAACTTGAAGACCTTTTCATCTCATCTTCATAGACCCTAAGGTTGTTGTAGAGATCATCAATATTAGTCTGGTCTATGTCTGGCTTATTTCTCATGATTAAAGCAATTTGACTCCATAAAGGAGGAAGACTTCTTAGAAACTTTTGATTGATATCTTCCTTTGATACTGGAGCAGCCCCCCCCCCCCCCCCCCCCCGCGCAATGAACCTCCATTGACTTAGAGTTTTTAGAACCTGTCTCATAAGCTTATCCAGACCTTTCATTGGTCCAGTGGTAAGTTTTCAAACTGATGTTTAAAACATCCTTCGTATCTTTTTGATGCATCATTTCCTCCAACCTTGATTTTGATGCAGCCGAACAAAAGGGGGGTGGGGGGGGGGGGGGGGAAAGTGGGGGGGGGGGGGGGGGGGGGGGGGGGGGGGGGGGGGGGGGGGGGGGGGGGGGGGGGGGGGGGGGGGGGGCATGGCGTACCATAGATGAAAAATTCCCCGAAATTGCTAAAGATTCGAGAAATCTACGGCTAGGAATATCGGCTGATGGGTTGACATCAACTCAGGAACTAGGCATCATAGTGTATGGCCAGTTTTATCTGTCATATACAACCTTCCTCCATGGTTGTGTATGAAAAGAAAGTTTATCATGCTTTCGGTATTAATATCGGGATACCCAGGAAATGATATCGATGTTTTTTAGAACCGTTGGTTGATGATCTGCATACCTTATTCGAGACAGGGGTTGATACATATGATGCTTCCACAAAAGAAAACTTTAATCTGCGTGTCGTTGTGTTATGGACGATAAACGATTACCCTACACTTGGTACATTATGTGGCTGCCCATATAGTGGATTCAAAGGTTGTGTAGTATGTGGGAAAGATACACACTGTGTTAGACTTTCTGCCTCATCCAAGCAAAGTTATGCTGGACACAGACGATATCTACCATATAACCATCCTTTCAGAAGGCAAAAGAAGGCGTTTAATGGACAACAAGAATTTTAGCTTGCTCCAAATCTATTGACCGGGGAACAAATATACAACAAGGTACAACATATTGAAAATAAGTAGGGAAAAGGAAAACGAACAAACAATAAGACCTCTGAAAACCAAGAAGATACGAGAGGCAGAGGTGGGAAGATTCAAAAGCAGAAAAGGAAAAAAACAAAAGATGAGGATAGTTCAAACCAAGTAAATGAAGCATATTAGAAGAAATTCAACATTTGGTATCGAAAGCTAAGGTATTGGAGGCATAATTCTGTTCCACATTGTATTGACTTCATGCATGTAGAAAAGAATGTTTGTGAGAGTCTAGTCGGAACTTTGCTAAATGTTCCTGGAAAGACAAAAGATGGAATGAATGCTCGATTAGATCTGGCAGAGTTGGGGATAAAACTAGAGTTGTTTGCTAGGCAAGAAGAAGACAAAACAACACTACCTCCAGCAGGTTACACATTAACGAATGCTGAAAAAGACATCTTTTGTGAAATGTTATCCAACATCAGGGTACCACAAGGCTATTGTTCAAATTTCTCTAGTTTGTTCAGCCAAAAGGATAGGAAGCTCATTGGCCTTAAATCGCATGACTATCACATGCTAATGCAAGAGTTTTTGCCCATTGCTATACTTTTAATCATGCACCTACCCATACGATATGCTATTATCAGGTTTTGCTTTTTTTTAAATTTATATGTAGGAAAGAAATTAGCTTGCAAGAACTAGATAAGCTGTAATTGGAACTTGTTGTGACACTGTGCCTACTCGAGAAGTTCTTTCCTCCGTCATTTTTTAATATTATGATACACTTGACTGTTCACCTAACTAGAGAGGTAAAATTATGTGGTCCCATATGCTTTCGGTGGATGTATCCCTTCGAAAGATGTATAAAGGTTATTAAAGGACATGTGCAAAACAGAAATAGACCAGAGGGATGCATTGCTGAGGAGACTATCGCGAAAGAAACAATAGAGTTTTTTAGCGAATATCATAAAACCATGAAAACTATTGGTATCCCACCTGATAAACATGTAACCAATGAAAATGAGGATGGAAAGCCATTGTCGGCCGGCAAATCAAGTGAAATTTCCAGGGAAGTCTTTCAGAAAGCACATTTGTATGTAATACAAAATACAGATGAAATTGTACCGTATATCGAGTAAGTATTACTAACACATGTCTATTTTGTTGTTAAAATGTTCTATTAAATATAATAATCAAAGACATTGTTTTGTTTCAGGCGACACAAGCAAGTTTTGAAAACAAAAAACCCGGGTAAACGAATAGCATTGCTCGAGAATAAGCACAGTAAATCTTTAGCTAAGTGGTTACACGAAGAGGTAATTACTCGTATGTTGTTTATAATTGTTTGTTTGTTGCTAAATAGAAGTGAGTTGAGATAAAATGTAAAGTGTCCCTCCTGTATATGACATTAGATAGAGGTCCACCAGCACACCATTTCATTATCCCAAACACTACTATTCTTTAATTGTTTGTTTGTTGTTCCTGCAATTTACAGGTAATATATAATTGTAATGAAATTCAGGTTGAGAGAGAGAGAGTTAGCGATATCCAAAGATAGTGTATCAGAAATTGTAAGGTGGATATCATATGGGCCACACGCCACCATAGTGAAATACGTGGCATATAACATCAATAGGTATACATTTCGTATGAAAAGTAATGATGGCATAGTTTATCAGAACAGTGGGGTTAGTGTTGAGGCAGTAGATCTTCACATATCTAAAGAAGTTGCAACCACAAGAAAAGCATTTTATTATGGGGTTTTACAAGAGATATGGGTACTAGATTACCGTTTTAGGCAAATTCCTCTTTTCAAATGTGATTGGGTTAATCACAAAGCTGGTGGGGTCAAACACGATCCTAATCTTGGTTATACATTGGTAGACCTGAATAGTTTAGGCCACAAGGATGATCCGTTCATATTAGCCTCACAAGCATGACAAGTGTTTTATGTGAAAGACCAGATAGATAAAAAATTGTCTATTGTCTTTAGAACACAAAGATACATATGACAAAGTCGATGAGGAATTTAGTACAGTCATTCACGAGCACAATGATAACATATTGCCACGTGTAAATCGACGTGACTTGGGTAATGAATCACAAAATGACTACTATCGAACCGATTGTGAAGGTATTGTTATACGAAAATCTAAGTGAAGCATGTCATGCTCAAGTTGTCACACTCTGTTTAAGGATTTATGTTTGTCTGCAGAACCTAATTAAGCTTTTGTTTTGCTGCAAATACTCTTGTAAAGGATTTCACTTTATTTATTAATTGTTTACTTCAGGTTTGGTTGATGTGTTTGTATATGTTGTATCTTGCTTATGCTGCCAATGCAAGTGTAGTTAATATGACATAAACATTAACTACACTTGCATTAGGTTAGTTCATACTTGTATTTTTCCATTAGCATTTGCACAATATCTAATATGAAAACAAAACTCAAAACTCATAAACAAGGTGACACTGTCATTATTTAACACATTCAAATAACTAATACAAAGGCCTTTATACTATTGTCTTTATAATGTAATAAAAAACATCACTTACTAAAATTTTAGGGGAGCATAAACCAGTATCTTCAATCTACAATAAGCCCCCAGCATCGCTTAGCACATGAAGAATAAAATTATGCCGCAAACATCATCATGTAGATCAAAACCTGTAACAAAATGTAAACTAAAACACTGTTGGGATTAAAAGTCTTCTTGATGATGTTGAAGACTAATGCTGTTCAAGTTAGAGTTACTGCTGTTTAAGTAAATATATCAAGTGGTTAGTACTACTTGTGTGAATATATTACTACTGCTAGTAAATATATTACTACTGCTAGTATAAAGTTAGTACTGCTAGTATAACTTAGTATTGCTAGTAAAGTTAGTACTGTTTGGAGAACTACAATGAAAAATAGTGTTTACTACTGCTGGTAATACAGTTAATGCTGCCAGTGGAAGTTACTACTGCTAGTACAAGTTAATGCTGCTGGTGTAAAAGTTACAACTGCTAGTACAAAGTTACTACTGCTTGAGGAAAAGTTAAAGCTGCTGAGGAGATTACAACTGAAGATATGTATGGAATAGATTGATAAGTATAGAATAGCAAAAGTCTACCACCTGATATACATCCCTCTTGAAGTATCATAATCTTTGATGACAGCAAAAGTCTGCCACCTGATATACATCCCTCTTGAATACATTTCCCCTCTCAATTCATTATCCCAAACACCCCTTAGCTGGAATAATAACTAAGACTTTGGTAATCTAAATGTTAGACTAAATGGTTCATTGCAGAATCATGTAGATACTACTAAATGCGATTCCAGATTATACACAACTATAGGTATTGCAGGCGCCAATTTCCAGCTGACCCAAACAGCTTGATTCTAGTGTGCAAAGCATATGGTTAATAACTAATTAATCATCCCCCAATCTAAACAGATACTACTATTGAAATATAAGCTTATCCAATCAACTAAAAATGATTTCTTAATAGATAAAGTAAGCATTTTTTTAACTGCCTAGCCACAGGTAAGAAAAAACAATTTTTCAAAGTATATTTTTGACAACATGGTCAGAAATGTGGCAGTTCACAGCAAGTTTCTGATGTAATCCACGGATTTATCTCAAGTATTTTTAGACAATCAAATGGATGATATGACCAGCCATCACACAAAGTATACATCCCCTACTCTCACTCCGAAGGTGTTTGCAAATATGAGGAGAGTTGGTAAAGGATTTTCTGGGAATGAGACTCCTTTATTTGACAATATGTTGGTTCAACCTCAAACTCAAGCAGATAAAGATGTTGAGATGCCTGTTGCTGAAGAGCAACCGCCACCCAAAGTTGCTACTCCTTCCACATATGAAACCACAAACCAGCCATCCAACACCTACATGATTCCCCCTAAACAAGAACACCACCCACTCATCACCCTATGATTCACCTCTCACTGGTGTTAACCCACCTAGAAGTGAAGAGGGTAGTCTGCAACTAGCTGAATTGATGGCTTTGTGTACAAGTTTGCAGAGGAAGGTTATTCTTTTGGAGAGAGGACAAGCTTTCTGCTCAAGCAACTCGAAATTTTTAAGTTTGAAGAAGAGAGTTTAAAAAGCAAGAGAAAAGAAGAAAGTCACAACCCTCAGTTTCTTAAGAATAAGAAAGATTGTTCTACAACCAAAGAGGAATCTTTAGATGGAAGCTAGTTGGGTTTTTTTTTGGCCCGAGGAGACATGATCCAAACAGGGGGGGATATTTCCTGATATTTGATTTGAGATTTCTTTGGTGGATGATACTCAGAGCTGGATGATGTGAGCTGATTTTTGAATACCACTGCGTGGTGAAGAAGTAGTTGTGAAGCCAGCAGAAACTGGTGTTAGTGCTGCTCTTGATGTTGAAGTTAGTGCTACTGACCCTGCAGTTACTACTGTTAGTTCACTAGTTACTACTGATAGTGTAACTATTACTGTTGTTAAGCATGTTAGTGTTGTTGCTAAGGAATTAACAGACAATGACATGACAATGGCTGAAGCATTGGCTATATTGAAGACTTCTAAGCCTAAAGTGGTTACAACTATCCCTATTTTAAACTCTGCTACAACAGTTACAACTACAAAACCAAAGGCTAAAGGGATTACTATTCAAGAGCCTCTAGATATACAAAAAATGGCAGTTTCATTCATAAGTTCTTCTGAAGGCAAAGCAATAATGATTAAATCTGAAAAGCCAGTGAGAATAAAGGATCTATCTGCACATGATGAACAAGTTGCTAAAGATCTTCATGATAAGATTCAGGTTGAACTGGAAGAAGAAGCCAAAAGACAAGAAGAAGCTTCTATGGCTACTCTTGCTAAATTATATGATGCTGTTTAAGCACAGATTGATGTTGATCAGGAATTAGCTGCTAGAATGACTCTTGAAGAGCATGAAAAGTACACAGTTGAAGAGAGGGCAAGAATGCTAGCAGAATTCATTAAGAATAGGAAGAAACAGTTGGCAGTAGAAAGAGCTAAGGCTATCAGGAGAAAACCACCTACAAAGTCATAATTAAGAAACCTAATGATGACTTATCTAAAGAATATAGGTAGGTTTACTCATGCTCAACTGAAGCATATAGATTTTGAAGAGATTCAGGGTCTTTACAATAAGGAAAAGGAGCTGGTAGATACTTTTGTTCCTATTGGATCTGAAGAAGATGAAAGGAGGATTAAAGACCTGAACACTAAAGTTGAAGAGGTAAGCAGTAATAAAGATGTGGACAACATAAATAAGAGAAAGAAAAGGATTAGGATGAAGAGGAGCTCTAAAAAGCAAAAGACTGATGCTGATCTTAAAGAGGAAGAACAACTAAATACTTTTCTGAGTATAGTTCCTAATGTAGAAGAAGCAATTGATTATGAAGTTCTTGACAAGAGGTATCAAATTGTAGACTGGAAGTCTGAATTTTATCATAATGATAGATATGGAGAACCTCATGACTATTACAGAGTTTTTAGAGCTGATAGAAGTTCAAGATATATCAAGACTTTCACTGAAATGGTTTCAAGGTTTGATAGGATGGACTTTCTTGCATTACATAGTCTAGTGATGCAGAGATTTAAAACAAAAACTCCTGAGGGAATTGATCTAATTTTGTGGGGTGACTTAAAGACTATGTTTGAGGCAAATGCAGCTGATGAACTCTAGAAGAATCAAGAAGATTAGATTCTCAAAAGCTAGAATTTGTATGGAAACTGTGTTTTTCATATTTTATGCTAGAAGATGGTACTTAGTTTCACATGCTAGCAGAAAAGAAAAAGTATCCACTTACAAAAAAGAAACTCCTTGAGTAAGATGTTAAGTTTTTGGAGATTGACATGCTGAATATCTGAAAAGTTGAAGATGCTTTTGGACTTAGTTATTTAGTGTTTATTTCAAAGCATAGATGAAAGTGAAGTAAAGATGTGTCTTGAGATACATCCTCCTCATGATCAAGATATTCATATGAAGAAAATTGATGATTGACAAGGTAAATATCAAAGTTTAGAAGGTGGGGATTGTTAGGATAAAAGGCCATTATATTATTTTAGAGATTTCTCTGTGGTGTCAAGTTACTAACTGCAGTTAAAGATTAGTGCTGGCTAGTTGAAAGAATACCCGCTGCTGTGTTGAAGTTTTGAAGAATTTACTCCAAGTAGTTAGTGTTGTTAGAGTAAATATTAATACTGTCTTTGTAAGTTAGTACTGTTAGTATGTTAGTACTAAATTTTGTAAAGTTATGCTGTTATGTAGCGATTAGTACTGCTTAGCCGTTATGGATGAGATACGAATATGTAAGAGCTAAGCTTTGATTTTAGTAATACATTTTGTAAACCATTAGGGTTTCTTAGGTGTAAAAAGGAGACCCTAGGGTATCTAGTTTAGCACGTATCAAATAGAGATCTCATTCATATAGTTAAATTCATAGTTAGAGCTTCAAGGTTGTTTGTAAACCCTATCACTATTAAGAGTGATCGTATTAATATATTGGAGCTTTTTTGTTATTTCTATATTGTTCACATTAAATGTTTTTACTGTTCAGTTGATTCTTCTAAAGTATTGAAGAGTAGATTCCGCATACTCTTTAGTATTAACAAAGTTTCTATCATTGTTAGTTTGGATTAATCTAAGGTAACATAATATTTACAAGCTAAGGAATCGATCTAGGATTGGATTAACATCAAATTAGACTCAAACTAATAGTCTGAACTCAATTTATGAAGTGGATATCAAATTAGACTCAAACTAGATAGACTATAGAATCCCATATCCCACCCCTCAAAATTACATAAGTTATCAGAAATGTGTGACCATATGTATTGAATTGTGACTACACTTAAATAATGTGTGACAAAATATGACTCTATGATTTAGACATCTAGATAAATACTTCATGTGACCATATATAACATCTTGAATTTAGTCACACAAACACTCAATGTGACTAATATCAAGGTTAATGATAACTGAGTTCACATTTTGCTATAAATAATAGTCACATGAATATTTCACAATGTGACTATTTTGAATGTATTGGTCACATATAATACCCTTATAATGTAGCCATAAACATAATTTAGATACACATTTGTAATATGGTGTGACTATTGTAAAGCCTATAGTCACATGATCATGCTACAATTAAATGTGTGACATATATTTGTCACTTTTAAATGTATATCATGACTAATGCTTCAAACTTACTTTTCAGTTGTCACACATTTCAAATTTATGTGGCTAAATATTCAGCAAAAAATAGCAGTCACTTTTAAATAATATGTAACAAACTTGACTATATGATTTAGCCACATACACAATTACTTCATGTATATTTGTCACTTTTAAAATGTATATCGTGATTAATGCTTCAACTTACTTTTTTGTTGTCAACATTTCAAATTTCATATGTGGCTAAATATTCAGGTAAAAATATGCTGTCACTTTTTACATTAATGTTGACAGACTGACTATATGTTTTTTGCCACTCTATACACATTTACTTCATGTGACCTTGTTTGGATTGTGGTAACACATTGTTTTAATTGTTGGTGACATATATTTGTCAATATGTAGTATATAATTGTGTTGAATAAGGTTTCTACTTATTTGTATCGGTCACACGTCCCCCAAATTTAATGTGACTAAATAATCAAACGAAATAGACCAGCTAAGTTTTTAGTCACATTAAATATTCAATGTAGTGATAATGAAATTCTGAAATTGTCATACAAAATGAGTTCAAGTGTGGCTGTTTATTTTATCCTAGTACATTTAGTCACACAAATATCTGGCTGTGTGGCCGTTCAAAACACAGCATGTGTGCCCAAATCTACTTTTTGTACTAGTGTTAAATCGTATTACAACTTCGCTCCATCGATATGCACTAAGATCAGTGCTCACTAAGAAGAGCTACTCCCTACGACATTCCGCTCTCAGAATCCACCCTTAAGAACCTGTGATTCGACTTTACCTCTAGGAACACTAAGATCGACTAGGACCACTAAGAACTTCCCATTGTAAGCTTACCAAACCCCAACTAGATCTCCAATTATCTAGGCTTGATCACAAAGATACAAGACTTCCCTTTACAATCAAATTGAATGAAAAGTTGATTGTTTGAATCAAGTCCTAACCTAACCTAGAGACTCGATTCTAATAGAAATGGTATTATAAAGAAAACCCTCGACTACTAACACACAAGTGTGGATTAAGTACTTGTGTGTCTCTCTTATAGAGATGTGTTCTTCAATAGATGATAGATGAGAAGATTAAGAACATAAGATGTGTTAGACTTAGAGGGTAGGAGAAGGGAAAAATAGAGAAAGAAAGAAAGGAAAGATGTGAGGAATACAAAGGCCAAGAGGGGGGTTTTATAGGCCAGGATCCCAAATTAGTTAAAACCAATTCTAGAGTGACGCGCTGCGCATACGTCAGAGTATGTCCAGCACGCCAGAATTCTGTCTTGGTTTTTCAGGATTTTGGCCTTTTAAATACCAGCTCTTGTTAAACCCCTAATTGTACTTCACGCTTTGACCTTTCTATTATTCTTACACTCAAGATCAACCAACTCAAATAGCAATTTGATAAAACATTTGTGAAGTAGTTTAGAAGATGATTTGGGGATGTGTGTCCAATATCAAAGAGATCGAAAATAATCATTTAACAAAGGGTGTGTTTGGGTATTCCTCATACGTAAATGGTTTAGTTGGAAACTAAACATGGTTAAGTGAATAATTTGGTAAAGTTAAGATATAAGGGAATATGCCAAAAGCATAAACAATATAACAAAGGAATATTCCTTTGCTTGGAGAGAAAGTGTGGATGTTAGAGGGATAATTTGAATTTGAAATTCAAATCTTATCAGATAAGGATGAGATGGTGAGTTGTCATTGATGTGATGGAAAGGAGCCTGTGGCTTGAGATTCAAATTTGAAATCTTGAGGATAAGGATGAGTTGGCATGATGTGATGTTTTAGAGCCTAAGAATCCAAATTCAAAATTTGAATTCAAGGATAAAGATGGGGATAAGGATAAGGGTGAGTTAGGATGATGTAATGTTTTGGATCCTAAGCTTGTGATTTAAATTTGAAATCTAATTTCAACATGTGGGATACGGATGAGGTGTGAGTTAGAATTGATGTGATTGAAAGGAGCCTAAGGATCAAATTCAAATTTGAATGGTTAAGATGAGATGGTGAGTAGGCAAAGTGTGTGAGGAAAGTTTTGTGATGTTGTGAGGTTTGAATTCAAGTTATGAGGATGTGTATAGAAAAGATGTGTAGAAAAAGCTTTGAGTGTGTGTAACTTGAATTCAAGAGAGAGTTGTGTGAGTGTATAAGTGAAGAAGGGAATGAATAGAGAATGTGTGGTAGAGAATATTATGATTTGATGGAAAGGAGCCTTTGTGAGGAATGTAAGGGATAACAAGTACAATGTGTACAAGAATGTAAGTTGTCATTTGAAGGATAAGCTTGGAGAAGGTTTATGTGGGAAAGGTTTAAGCTTGGAGATAAGATTGGTGATGAAAAAGAGAATAATCAAAGGATTGATTATGAATTAATCATGTTGCCATTAAGAAAATATGTGGGGAATTATGATTAAAGAATGATTTAGGCATTAGTATAGAATGTTTCTAGGATTGTGTGGGAAGGAGTATATAATAATTTGTTAGGTAGAAGGGATTAACAAATGATTCAGAGGATGTTTAGAAGAGAAGTGATTGTGTAAGAGATATGTGAGGAATACATGTGTGAGTTTGTAAATAATTTATAAGTAGGGAGGTAGTAAAACTCAAAGTATAATTAACCTCCAAATAGCACAAACTCAATTAGTCACTTGAACTTAATCCATAATAATCAACAATGGATTTGATCACTAATTATCTTGATGCAAACAAGCTAAGTATTTTGCATCTTAAGTAAAGCATATCCTATAATCGAAAAGGA
>BQNB010021072.1:4407-64699 GCA_026074375.1 Tanacetum coccineum | reverse complement strand
TTCTTGGTCACACAAACGGTTAACACATATTTAATCTCGGGACGAGATTTCTTTAAGGGGTAGGTACTGTAACATCCGGGAATTTTCAGAATTTTAAAAGACTATTTTAACCTTTGACTTTTCAGGTCCGATTTGACTTTTTGACTTTTTGACTTTTGGTCTTTTATTGTCACATAAAAGCGATTACCGCGTAACCGGTAATTTTTCGGAACATATTTAAAGGGGATATATGTTATTCCTAAGTTGATTTATAAAAAACGAGCAGCTAAATCACGTTTTTATTATTCGGACTCTAAAGCAATTTGATGTAAAACGACATTCCTGACAACTTTTTAGTTTTGACCGAGACCCGAAAACAGTCAGAAGGTGACTGAAATGCCCTCGCAAGATTTAGAAACAAGAAAATAATTAAATTATATTTAATTAACACTTTTTATTAAATAAAAATATTTAATAAATTAGTCATCATTTTATTCAAAAACGTTTGTTGATAACGCAAATATTCGGGTTAAAAATTTATTTTTGTTTTTACTTTCGGACAAGACATAACCGGGTTTCCAAATGAATAACAATTATTTTTATAAATGTTATAAACATATTTATGAAATACTATCAAGTAAATACTCGTTTTTATGGGAAAAATGATTTGGAAAACAATGGCGCAAGTTTCGTGCCTTGAATCATCCGTTAAGTCGCTCAAACGAGTCCCGAACCGCTTTTTATCAAAACTATATTAAAAATTTACACAATGACCCCCCATCTATTTGAACTTGCCACTTTGCATTAAAACTTTTAATATATATAAAAAGTTTTATACATTTTTTTCATTTTATCTTATATAAACACACACACATGACCCTCTCTCTCTCATATATTTCCGGCAGCCACTGGCCGCCGCCGGAAAACTTTTCCGGCGAGTTTTCCGGCCAAGTCCAAAAATGTTCCCCGCCATCCGATCTATCCGATCTACAACACCACTCGCCGCCACGCGCCTCTCCATCACCACCACGCACACCACCATCTCATCGTCACCACCGCTGCCCACGCCACAGCCACCATCATCTTTGTTTCGTCACTCCCACGCGCCACCACCGCCAACAGCCGCACCATCTCCACCTCGCTACCACCACAGCCATGTCACCAAGGGTGCGTGTGTTTTTGTATAAACAACCAATGGGTGCGACGGGTCGGCTGTGTAAACGCACGAAGGGGTGCGTTTGATTTTGCACCAGCCGGGGTGCGTTCGGTTTGATTTATGCCCCATAAGGGTGCGTTCGGTTTAGTGTTACACCATAAGGGTGCGGTTGGTTCGGTCACCAGATTAGGGTAGCGTTTGGTTTGTGTCAAGAATCAAGGAGGGTGCGTTGGTTTGATATTTGCACCAATAGGGTGCGTTTGGGTGGCAGAAAGCACCACTAGGGTGCGTTGGGTTTAATGGCAGCAAGGGGGTTTTGGTTTGGCTTAGGGTGCATGTTGTTTGTTTTAAGCAGCTAGACTGCGTTTGGTTGGGTAGAAAACAACCAAGGGTGCATTCGGTTTGAAAATAGCAGCTAGGGGTGTTAGTTTGGTTTTAAAAACACAAGAGGGGTGCGTTTGATTATTAGTAACAGAAAAAGGGGCGTTTGGTTTGGCATATAACAGGTTTAGGGTGCGTTTGGCTTAACAAAAAAAACTTAGAGGGTGTGTTTGGTTGGCTGTGAACAGCCAATGGGTGTGTTTGGTTTGGGCAGGAAAACCGTAAGGGTGCGTTTGGGTTAAGCCGAAACCCACAAAGGATGCGTTTGGTTTGGCAGTTAACCAAACAGGGGTGTTTGGTATGCTGGATAACACCGTAAGGGTATGTTTGGGTGAGCAGGAAAACCGTAAGGGTGCGTTTGGGTTAACATAAGTCGACAAATAATATATCGCAAGACTTTACAAATTAGAAACCGGATATACATTGGTGGTTTAAAATGGTTAAATAAGTATAACACTTATTATATTATATCCTAGTTAATCTCGTTTAAATATATATATATATATATATATATATATATATATATATATATATATATATATATATATATATATATATATATTAAAACACACGGATGTGGAAGTATTGATTTCGTTTATTAAGTGGAAAAACATTAGATTTTACGAATATGGGAAACGTTATATAAACGGAAAGGTCATAACGAAATATATATAAATTTCTATATTTAGTAATGTTTTACTAAACCTCTATTATTTTAGAGACCCGGTAAAAGGGACTAAGTTATATTTTAAAGATATATTAAATTATAACTGTACAATAACCCGACAACGAATAAGAATTATGCTTTTACAAATGAGACAACGATTTTAGTTACGATCCGTCAATAAGACGAAAGATTAAAATATAAAATATAATTTTATAAATTCCCGATTTGAAAATAACGGCATAACTTTTGTAAAAACTTGGGAAACCTCGTTTACCTAATTCATAACTTTAAGACGTGAGTTTACTTTTATGCAAGAACTTTCTATTGATTAAATTGGTGATTTACGAACACTTGTCGAAATGTTCTATTCAAATCTTTTTCTCACGTTTCTTATTTAATACTTACAAAGTATTATATACCCCGATTATTTATTTGATTGGTTTTCTTTGTTATATAATTCACAGTATGAATTATATACTTGACATATTTTTCATATGTAATATATACGGAATATATTACATACATTGCGTTACTTTTGATTTATTTTATTTAACCAACCACCAAACTGTTACAACTAGGAAATTTAAATCTTAATCAACGTGTCGAGTTAACGTAACCATTTATCGGAAACCCAAATACATTATCCTAGGCTAGTGGGACTTAGCCGTTAAGATTAGTTGCAACTTCTTGATCGAGCCGCTTCGTCTTTCGTTTGTGTTGTGCATATTAGATACCTATCTGTCAATCGTTCTACATCATCAAGGTGAGTTCATAGCCCCACATTTTACAGTTTTACTGATTTACAATTTTTGGGGTGAAAACATGCTTTGTTTTATAAATTGGACTCAAGTGGATATTTTATATTGATTACGTGTTGCCTAAGTAGCGATAACCCAATGAGCCCATTATCATGAACTGTTAATTATGGTATAACCAATTAGATTGGTCTCAGTAAGCGCGAATGTTATAAATAGATCTATTGGGATTGACATCCCCGTTCGGAGATAGACATGCTCACGTGTGCCGGTTTGCCGTACAACGAACCGTAAACCAAGTACGGACGAGGATGTTATCTGGGATTTAGAACATCCATACGGGCAATGCTGGAAATTTTATATTGCAATATATTTATGTCGAGCTTCAGTGTCATGAGCTTAGGGCAACGTAATTACATTTTTGTGATGTTTGCAATCTGTTGCATTATCATACAAATGGGAGATCTTGTGGTCCTAAAAAACAATTTATACGATTTATCAAACCTATTGAATTCACCAACCTTTATGTGACTGTTTTAAAGCATGTTTTTCCTCAGGTGAATTAGATGTCTTTGGATTATCTGAGGTGCATTGAGTCTATATTGACCAGATTTCATTCATGGATTTCTACTTAACATACAAATGATCAAATCTCGTTGTAATTGCTTCAGCTTTTCATTGTGAGGCAGTTATGGGACAATGTTTATATCAATTTTAAGAAAATTCAACGAGATTACTTTCAAAGGGAACGACGACACATTTAGAGGTCGTTCTCTTATATCTTGTGCTGTTGTATTATGAAGTAATGCCCCCGGACATATTTCCCGCTGGCGACAAAATGAATAAGAAAAACGTTTTTATGGTGTTAAGATTGGTATCAGAGCACGTGGTTATAGGGAAACGTGGGTTGCAATTTTACCCTAGACTATAACCGTTTTCAAACAAGCATTGCATCACAAAGCAAACATTTTTAAAGTGCATACACACTACTTGCTTACTTGCTTAGGTTACTTGTTACCTTAAGTGCTTACATGACATACATATATATAATATATATGCTTGCATTCCTTTTGCGTATATCGTACGTTATTTATAATAGAGTTAATTATATAAATACTAGAACATTTCTTAAGACATTGTGAGTTACACAATGGTCTCATTTTACTTCTTAGACATTGTGAGTTACACAATGGTCTCATTCGTATTTTAAGACATTGTAAGTTACACAATGTCTCATTTTACTTCTTAGACATTGTGAGTTGCACAATGGTCTCACTTCGTTCTCAGACATTGTAAGTTAAACAATAGTCTCTAAGAATATATTTTTTCATAACTTTATACAATATCGTATTACAGCAGGAGACGTCATAATTTTGTTTTACATGGAATTATGTATGAAATCTAATGAACCACAATTCTTGTATGGGCGTACTTGTAATATGAGGATTGAAATGATTAATTGCTATGTTAACAAAGCACGTCACAAGAAGTTCTGTTTACATGAGATTATATATGAATCCAGATTATTACAAGTCTTAGTAAGGGCGACTTGTAATAAGGAAGATTGATTATGTATTAATCGCTAGGTTGACACGTTCATAGAGTAGACCTTACCCTGTTACTCCAACCGCGTACTCATTAACTAACTTGAACACTAGGTCGATATTCATATTTGTTTTAACTCCCCGTGCCTCCCGAAACGAGTTAGGAACACTCGTCCATACTCATTAGAGCACAATGCATCGTCCATGTCATCCACCACCTTGAAGGATTATGTTAGTACCGCGTATTGCTTAGAAATTATTAAGTAGGATGATTTATAATCACTTTATTTGAAAGGATTGGGACGCCTCTTCAGTTAAATAAAGAAATTGTAAATCTCCGAACCATAAGTTTATCATTTCTTACTTATATAAATTAGGACGCTCCTTTATGTAAGTATGAATTATAAATGATGGGCTTAATGGAATCCGAAATGACAACAGTATGAACTCAACCCGTAATCACTCGGAATCCGTTAAAAAAGGTCTCGAAACACAATTGTGTCTCCCACCCCAGCGAAAACCTTAAGCCTCACTGGAACTACATTATCTCTTTCTGAAGTTATTGCTTTTATGCCGATACCAACTCATTACCGATCAGAAGGACAGTTGGTGGAGCTACCGGACTTTGCACACTTGAGCTAATTGATTTGATTCGTCCTCGAACTAACGAGTGAGTACCATATTCCGCCGTCTATCGTATAAGCTCTTCCGCAAGCTCCTCCCATTTGTTAAACTTTATTCTGGGAATATTGTTTCTCGAAAAAGTCCTCATCTTCTTCAACCATCACCATTTGTTATAGTATGACGTTATGGTCGCTGCGGTTGGTCGCAAGAGCGTCCAGCAGCTGGTACAACTTCGATCAAAGTAAGAATGCAACCTCCCATAAACCAGATGAACACTCTATCGACGAACGAAAGAGAATAGTCAACTATCAATTCGGGAGCCACTAGAGGAAAGACTTAGGTCGCGATACAATTATCCTAGTACTGCATAGTAATTTGAGGTACTTACAATCCATAAGCAACGTTGAAATGAAACATCGAACACTACAGATAGCATAAAAGGTACTAACCGTCCTCGAACATAATAAAAACTAATACAGACATACCCACTTGCGACTACACTTTCTCCTTCAATGCTTTTACTATTAAGAGACTTTCTTTATAACACGGTTATATCAATCATAAGATCTGTAATGATATTTTTGAGATACCTATTTTGATGGATTAAATATTCTGGTCAAACCTAGCCAAATTTTTGTTGGTACATTGAGAAGTGTCGAAACACCGAATTTTGCTGAATAAAGTTATCAGCGTCTTGTTTAGAACTGGTTTATTAAATCTTAAATCTTTTTCTGATCCAACACCAAAAGGTTACACAATTTAATCTCAGGTACGAGATTTCTTTAAAGGTAGGTACTGTAACATCCGGCAAATTCAAAAATTAAATTACTATTTTATACCTACTTTGACTGGTTTTGGATCTGAGTTGACCTTATGACTTTTGGTCTTTTATTGTCACATAAAAGTAATTACCGCGTAACCGGTAAAATTTTTGGAACATATTTATTTATAATAAATCATATTTATTATTACATCTCATAAGTGAGTTGTTTTTAATTTATTTGGCTCGAAAACGAAAAATATATAGATGATTTCTAAGCTGACGTATCAAAAACGACCAGCTAAACCACATTTTCACAACTCGGACTCTAAAGCAATTTGATGTAAAACGACATTCCTGACAACTTTTTAGTTTTGACCGAGACCCGAAAACAGTCAGAAAGTGACTGAAATGCCCTCGCAAGATTTAGAAGAAAATAATTAAATTATATTTAATTAACACTTTTTATTAAATAAAAATATTTAATAAATTAGTCATCATTTTATTCGAAAACGTTTATTGATAACGCAAATATTCGGGTTAAAAATATATATTTTTTTTACTTTCGGACGAGGCCAAAAGTTCAATATAGACTCGATATTTGTCGTAGACCCAATGAACCAATCCTAGCCACTCATTTTTTCATCAAAAATAAAAAAATTCACTTTCCACCTCTTTTATAAAAAATAAATATCTCACACACTGTTAATCGTTACGCAAAACAAAACATATCTCGTCGACGAGAATTAATTATCTTCTATAGAGGGGCCGACACTATGTACTTTCGACTGAACTTTTTTTTATGATTTTATGAATCATATTACGATTTATGAATCATATATGATTTTATGAAATCATATATGATTCGTTATACGAATCATATATGTTTTTTTTATACGTCATAACGAATCATATAATATTTTCGCATTCGTGACTGAACACTAAATTGAAACAAAGTTTGTCGGAATCACAAATCATATATGATTTTATGAAAAAATATAAGATTTTATAAAATCATATATGGAATTTTATTTAAATGAAATCATAATATGGTTTCGTTATAACAATCATATATGATTTTCGTAATTCGTGACTGAAACAAAATTGAAAAAAAGTTCGTTAGAATCACAAATCATATATGATTTTATGAAATCATATAATGATTTTATGAAATCATGTATTATTCGCTATAAACGAATCCATATATGATTCGTTATACAAATCATATATGATTTTCGCAATTCGTGACTGAAAAAAAAAATCAAAAAAAAGTTCCTCGAAAGTATATCGTGTCACCCGTCTACTGAAAGATAAAAAAATACTCGATCGTCGATGATTATTTTTTTGTCGTGTGACGATTTAGCGTTGTAAGATATTTTCCTTTTAAAAAAGAGGTGGAAAGTGGGGTTTTTTTTGTATTTTGATGAAAAAATAATTGGTTTGAGATTGATCTCATTGGAACTATGACAAATAATGGGTCTATATGATCTAACTCTTCGGACGAGACATAACTGGATTAAACCAAAATAAATCACAAATGTTTATAAATATATAAAAATAATTATGAAATACTATCAAGTATATACTCATTTTTATAGGAACAATGATTTGGAAAACAATGGCGCCACGTTTTCGTGTCTTAATCGACCGTTAACTAGTTCAAACGAGTCCCGAACCAATATTTACCAAATTTACACATATGGTCCCTTGTTGTAAAATTTCCAATTTTAACCCTCAACTATATTAAACAGCCATTTTTTTATAAGATTTATATATATATAAATAAAAATATAATAATATATTATTATAATATATATATATATATATATACACCTCAACTATATTAAACATGCCATTTTTTTTTAAATTTTATATAATATATACATAATATATATATACATACATAAATATATATATACATACATAAATATAAACATACACAAAAAGACTTATATATATACACACGTATATATCTACACACTATATATAATATAACATCCATATATATATATATAATATATATATACTATATATATATATTTACAATATACGTATATAATATATATATATATATATATATATATATATACTGTAAAAAATAAATATAAACGTGTATATATATATGATATACGTGTATATATATATATATAACCCCTATATATATATATATACACGTATATATAAACAATTTACACGTATATATATACATAATACAGTATAACGTGTATAATAATATTATATAAACACTATAAAATATACATATATATATATATATATATATATATATATATATATATATATATTAATATATAAACTTTACATTTTATTTCATTTTTTATTTACAAAGATAAACACACACAAACCCTCCCTCTCTCTCCCCATTTCCGGCAGCCACCACCAACCGCCAGCCGCCCATTGTTCCCCGGCGCGCACTCTTCCGGCCACCGAAAAAACTTTTTTCAGGTGGAATTTTCCGGCAAAGCCAAATATAGCTCCCCAATCAAAACACCTCGATCTATCCGGATCCTCACACTCCACATCGAAAACGCGGCCACGCGCCGCCCACTAACACTCCACCACCCACTCCAAAACAACCGGCCGCCACCACAGCCGGCGAACACAGCCCCACAACAAGAAACGGCATCACCAGCGTCATCATCTTCCTGCACAGAAACCACCACCTCAGTCGACCCACCACCACCACCGACGCCACCACCACAGAAAAACTACATAACGGTGCGTTCGGTTTTGTTTTTGGCCCAAGAGGGGTGCGTGTGGGTTGGGTTTTGCACCAAAAGGGAGCGTTTGATCTCGCCACCACCAAGCAGGGTGCGTTTTGGTTTTACTAGCACCAACATGGTGCGTTTTGGCTTTGTTTATGACCCACTAGGGTGCGTGTGGGTAGCAGCCACCACTAAGGGTGCGTTTGGCAGCCACCACACCACCAAGGGTGTTTGTTTTGTGGTAACCGAATAGGGTTTGTGTGGTTTGTTTTAAGCAGCTAGGCTGCTTTTGGTTAGGTAGAAATCAACCAAGGGTGCATTCGGTTTGAAAATAGCAGCTAGGGTGTTAGTTTGGTTTTAAAAACACAAGAGGGGTGCGTTTGATTATTAGTAACAGAAAAAGGGGCGTTTGGTTTGGCATATAACATGGTTAGGGTGCGTTTGGCTGAGCAGGTACACCAAAAGGGTGTGTTTGGCTTAACAAAAAAAACGTAGAGGGTGTGTTTGGTTGGCTGTGAACAGCCAAGGGGTGTATTTGGTTTGGGCAGGAAAACCGTAAGGGTGCGTTTGGGTTAAGCCGAAACCCACAAAGGATAACACCGTAACAGGGGTGTTTGGTTTGCTGGATAACACCGTAAGGGTATGTTTGGGTGAGCAGGAAAACCGTAAGGGTGCGTTTGGGTTAACATAAGTCGACAAATAATATATCGCAAGACTTTACAAATTAGAAACCGGATATACATTGGTGGTTTAAAATGGTTAAATAAGTATAACACTTATTATATTATATCCTAGTTAAAATATATATATATATATATATATAATATATATATATATATATATATATTATATAAATATATATATAATATATATATATATACATATATATATATATATACATATATATATATATTAAAACACACGGATGTTGAAGTATTGATTTCGTTTATTAAGTGGAAAAACATTAGATTTTACGAATATGGGATACGTTATATAAACGGAAAGGTCATAACGAAATATATATAAATTTCTATATTTAGTAATGTTTTACTAAACTTCTATTATTTTAGAGACCCGGTAAAACGGACTAAGTTATATTTTAAAGATATATTAAAATTATAAACTGTACAATAACCCACACGCAGTAAGAATTATACTTTGTACAATGAGACAACGATTTATTACGATCCGTCAATAAGACGAAAGATTAAAATATAAAATATAATTTTATAAATTCCCGATTTGAAAATAACGGTATAACTTTTGTAAAAACTTGGGAAACCTCATTTACCTAATTCATAACTTTAAGACGTGAGTATACTTTTATGCAAGAACTTTCTATTGATTAAATGGGTGATTTACGTGAACACTGTGTCGAAATGTTCTAACTAACTTTTTCTCAACGTTTCTTAGTTAATACTTACAAAGTATTTATATACCCTGATTAATTTATTTATTGGTCTTCTGTTGTATATAATTTACAGTATGAATTAATATACTTGACATATTTTTCATATGTATTATCTACAGGAATATATACATACATTGAGTTCCTTCTGATTTATTTTTTATTTAACCGAACGCACCAAACTTTATACAATTGGAAACTAATCTTTATCAACGTGTCGAGTTTACGTAACCCATTCAGTCGAAAACCCAAATACATATATCCTAGGCTAGTGGGCCTTAGCCATAAGATTAGTTAACTTCTAGATTAGATCCGCTTCGTCTCCGTTCGTGTTGTGCATATTAGATGCCTATCTGTCAATCGTTCTACATCATCAAGGTGAGTTCATAGCCCCACATTTTACAGTTTTACTGATTTACAAGTTTTGGGGTGGAAACATGCTTTGTTTTATAAATTGGAAACGCAGAGGAAGAAAATTTTATATTGATTACCAAGTTGCCAAAGTAGCGATAACCGCCAATGAGCCATTCTCATGAACTGTTAATTATGGTATAACCAATTGGATTGGTCTAAGTAAGCGCGAATGTCATAAATAGATCTATTGGGATTGACATCCCCGTTCGGGTGAGTCATGCTCACTGTGCCGGTTTGCCGGGCAACGAACGTATACCATGTCGGACGAGGGATGTCCTGGGTTAGAACATCAATACGGGCAATGCTGGAAATTTTATATTGCAATATATTTATGTCGAGCTTCAGTGTCATGAGCTTAGGGCAACGTAATTACATTTATGTGATGTTTGCAATCTGTTGCATTATCATACAAATAGGAGATCTTGTTGTCTACGGTACATTATAGACGAATTAAACTAAACCTAATGAATTCACCAACTTTATGTTACTGTTTTTTAAGTATTTTTGCTCCCATGCATTAGAATGCTTGATTATCTGATTTACATTGGAGTCTAAATTGACAAGATTCATTCATAGGATTATATACTTAACATACAAATGATCAAAATTCGTTGTACTTGCTTTCAAGCTTCTCATAGGGTTGTGATGCAGTTTAAGGGACAAATGTTTATGCAATTTAAAGACTATGTTTGACCAACTCATCGTGTTTCTCTTTGACAACTAAAATTTCGTAGGCTTTAAGTTTTAAAACTTGATGTTTTAAAATGTCGAAACCAATAATCACCTTCACTTCACCATTGATACAAGAAAAATAAGATTAGAAGATAATGAAAGAAATTTAGAGAGAGAAACAAGAGAAGGAAATAAAGAGAGAAAAATAAGATGGTTGAATCTTACAAATATGTGTGAAAACAAATGAGACCAACATCATCTCCACACTTGGAGAAGGGTATTTATACCAAGTAATGGGCCGGGTCATTTGAGGCTTTGTATGGGCCATTTGGTATTTTAATCATAGGCCGGGCTCGGGTCTTGTAAGGTTAAGCCCATAACGCTTACAATATTAGATTTAAATAACAAGCCTGATACCCGTAGCTAGCCTATTACAACATATATTAAATAAAGACCGAGCTTCTATAATAATTAGCTGAGCTTCCTTATTCGACTCAATATTTTGAGGCTAACAATCTCCCCTGAAGCAAGGCTTCTTGCAGATTCTGAGCTTCTATGTTTAAAAACATACTTTGAGGCTAACAATCTCCCCTAATGTGTGGTCTTCGAATTCCTGAGGTGAGATATTGAATCTTGCTTCCTTGGACATGTTGAGATTGCTTTGTCTTTGAGTTCTTGAGTCTTTGGTCTTTATTATGTTGTAGGCTTGTTCCATCATGTTGTGTGATTTTTGATCTTGAGCCTTTGTCATTGTCTTTTGACTTCATCTTTACGTCTGAGATCTTTAAATCTTTATCCTTCAGTCTTGATCGTCTTTGCCATTTTGCGATCTTGTGTCTTGACCAAAATACTCATACTTTGCATCATCTTGAAAGCTTGCTAACAATCTCCCTTGATAGACTTGATATCTTAAAGGAAGATCTTGTTTATCAAAGTTTGCGGAAGTCTTTGTCTTTAATACTTGATCTTTCTTGATTCTTGATTCTTGATGCCTATAGTATGTCTTTGTAGTTTGAGTATAAGCATGTGGTAAAGAATCCGACTCTGCTGGAGTGAGGCTGCAACACCGTCGTTTGTACCTGCATTTAAATGTTAGTGGTAAATTGCAGATATGGACGTATATGGCTTTGTCATTCGTCAAGATTCGGTTGCATTAACCTCCGGTTCCATGAGGACCATTTACAGTATAAATATTGTACCTATGATCAGGTAGGTTCAATTTAGAAGAACCTCCTTGATAGGGTTTCCAGCTCAATACCGAAGTGTCTCAAAGTAGACAACACGATATGAGTGAATCAGATAGTTATTATCTTTCTGATTGAATCGTCAATTCATTATACTAGAACAAGTTTGATTCACATAGAATCGCACCATCATTTCTTTCTAGTTGAAACAAGTTTGATTCATATAGAATTGCACAAGTCACCTACCAAGAGCTTGTTTGTTGTTGGCTCAAGCAGGATTTCCATCTTTACGGTGAATACTTAAGTATCACTTGGATGTTCTGGCAAAATCACAAGGATAATGTGTAGGACTCTTGTTAACAGCTTGTGAACTTATTGGTGTTCAACAAGTGTTTGTCATAGAATGTGTCCTAATGAGATTTATTATATTGATCTCTTGGCTCTAGACTCGATTAGTGCGTTTTGGTTTTAGTACTCGGAGGCTGGAGCAGACTGCCACCTATTCAATATCAACTAACTCGGAGTGAGAAAGTCAATAGAAGTCGTGTGTATCTCCGTGAAAAATGAGACAAGTTTCTATTGAGAGAAACTCGAATGGATGGGAAGGGTTGTGCATTGCATCACTGGGTCCATGATGTCGTCTTCAATATCAGAAATTCTCTTTTGAAAACCAATAGATTATGTATTGACCAGTTTCGCTAAGTGTAGGGAGGCTGCGCTTTAATTTCACCCTTTATCATACGTTCTTTTTCATTCTTCAAACCTTCAATGTACCAAGGACGTCATTACGAACACTTGTGTTTTTATTCCAGTGTTAGCTAATCTTAGTCGATTCTTGCCGTTATTCTTATTTATTCTCCAATCATAACTAAGGGATGCTTATTTCTATCTATGGAAGTTCCTTGGGTAGATCCTCAGTTCCGGTTAGATCATATACGGTTAATAAATACCACCTAACCACTTTTTGACTTATAATCGTCGTGAATTAAGATGTTGTTGGGTATGAGATCGTAACCATAAAACCTTTCCGAAAGAACAAATTTTGGAGTCGTTTTGATCAATTTTTATTTTTAAGATCACATTTTATTGCATTTCTCCCTTATTGTAAATACTAATTCACGTTGTCTTGCAAAATACCGTGTGGATTAAAATTTTGTCTTGAAATAACATGGGAGGAAAATGTTTCGCATGAACTACGTGGAACTATTTCTTATCGCTCCCCTTTAAATTTACCATATGTTCGACACCAATAAAATGATGTCAAGTTGTAAATGAATTTAAAATTGAGGGTTAGCATTGTGAAGCAACAATTTTTGAAAGATTATGATTGACATTGAAGATATTCTTGAAAAAAATTATG
The DNA here is from genome assembly GCA_026074375.1 of Tanacetum coccineum. Taxonomy (NCBI): domain Eukaryota; kingdom Viridiplantae; phylum Streptophyta; class Magnoliopsida; order Asterales; family Asteraceae; genus Tanacetum; species Tanacetum coccineum. The sequence goes on along the minus strand of BQNB010021072.1, from coordinate 51,072 downwards.
TCAAACCATTAATCATATTATAATCAAATTAATCTATTGAATAGTCATCATTATTATAGATTTGTTATCTAAGACTTTTTATAATGTGTTAAATACATAAGAATTGTCATGTGATGATGTATCCAACAACATTAAAACATTGTTTTTCGAAAAAAATCACCTCAAACATTGACTCATTGAACATATCAACAAATGTAGAAGAATTGTCTTTGTAATTACTTTACTGGGGTTGGTGTGTTAACACACAATTTGAAAGATTATGAATTGCATTGAGAAATCTTGAAAAACAATTGTGTTTCAACACTTTGATAAACCATATGGTAGATTAATTCTCTTTAATGCTAAGGATAAGCGTTATTATATGTTTCAGTACACTTGTCTTTCTTGAGCTCAAAACGTTGAATGTCTTGTATAAACTGCTCAAGTCCGAGAAAATTGATTTTCTCGTTGTGAGGATAAGTTACCTTTGAAGATAAACTTTCCTTTCTTTGAGTCGTGTTCATCTTGAGAGGCGTTACAAGTCATAAAGAAAATTAAAAATGACATGTTTTGAAAACATTTTGAAACTCCTGTTCGAACTTCATTTACACGCCCGTGTCGATGTTAATCAACATTTCTAGGTACGTAAATGTTATCGATTCCAAGAGACGTGTCGAGAAGATTGTTTTTGTGAAACATTTTCTGATTTTTGATTTTGCATTTTCTTTTTGAAATTTTATATTTTTGTATTTGTTTTTTATACGCTTTTGAATCTTTTTATTTTCATCGACATCAAGTTTTAAATATGCAATTAAATTAGCAATTAAATTAGCAAGCGCAACACGCTCATCATCACATACTACATCATTTTGGTCATTCTGAATATCATTATCACACATATCCGGTGAATCAGGAATGACATTATTATCATCCGTTTCCACTACACATGTGTTACTGATGGATTCAAATTGCTTAGAATGTTGTATTTCATTGGCAAACACATTATATCCAGTATCGTATTGTACTTGTTCCAATGGCTCAGAATCAGTGCCTAAGTCAGTTGTAGGAACCTCCTGGATCTTTTCCATGTAACTGTAATGTGCTTCCAATTCTTGTTCATCAATCTCTTCATCCGTGTCTGCTAACCAATCATATTGCTCAGCTTGAAGTGGAACACCTTTCTCAGCTTGTTTGCATGCACATCTTTTCACTTGTGATAGTTAGTCTTTTACCCTTTTTGGCTTTCGGTATTCCTTAGCAAAATAACCGAATTCCTTGCAATTGAAACATTGTATCCCGCTCTGCTGCACTACCTGACTGTCTACAGTCTCCCTAGCCCCAACAACAGTTACTGTCCTCTTAGTCCTAAACTGCCCAGTCTAATTGTCATTATTGTACCTTGGAGTAGTATCCACATTCTTGTTTCTGGAGTTTGAAGAAGTTTTGAGGTTGTTGTTGGTAGGTTTGTAGATCTTTTTGAAGTACTTTGAAATTTTGAAGTACTTTGCAATGAGTGCCAAGTTTTTCTGCATATCCTTATCTCTCTGAGCTTGTTCTGGATCACTGTCTTCTTCAGAAGCTGACTCAGATGGAGGTGTGATTGGTTTGGCTATCTCTTTGCCTTTGAATTTGGTAGGTGCACTAGATCTGGTTAAAGATGATTGTTTTGATGGTTGTGCAATCGATTTGTGTGATTTTGGTGCTTGATAATAAGAATCAGGATATTGTTGAGCTGAAGCAACAAGTGCTAATGGGTTAGCATTCTTGGCTATTCTTTCAGCACGGATTTCATTAACTTCCTTTTGATATTGTTTTAGAACGTCAAAGAGCTTGTGATATGAGACTGTATCCAAATCTTGTTGCTGCTTGACAATTGTCACAAACCTTGACCATTCTGGTTGAAGTTGTTGAAGAAATTGAACATTGACTTGCATCGTAGCAACTGTCAAGTTGTTTCTTATCATTTCATTCATCATCTTGTAAAATTGGGAGTAATAATACTCCATTGACTCTCCATCATGAGAAGTGAATTTTCTAAACTCCCAAAACAAATTAGTCTTGACATCTTGAATGTTAAGAGATTCACCCTGTTGTAGCCTTTCAATGGCTATCCACATTTCATGAGCTGTTTTGCAAGCATCAACAGTTGAATAGATATCATCCCCAATTCCAGTCAATAGCAAGTGAATTGCTTCCTTTTCCGCTTGGTAATGTTCTTTGTTTTCCGGAGACATATTCAAGATTGTCTCAACTGCAGTACGTTTCGGAATTGCAGGATTATCACCTATTGCAGGTACAGCTGGAATTGTGACAGTGGTAGGTTGATATGGACCTTCTAAGAGGCATTTCCTCAAGGCATCACCATTTGGTCTTGTATCAATGTATCTTAAGAAACATGATTGCCACTGAGAATATCTTCCTGGTGCAAGCATTGGTGGACGATCCCTTGAACCAGCTGCCATGATGTTGTTATTTATTTGACTGTCGGTTGTGGAAGTTACAATTGGAGTAGTCATGATGAATGATTGTTGAATTATGAAGTGAAAATGATTTGTAGGATCTTAAGTAGGTAAAGTGATTGTTGTTTTGGATTGAAATCAATCAACGTTCATGGGATTTTACAAATCTATGACTTAAACCGAGAAAAGAATAAACTTTTTACGGGATTTTACTAAATCAAGAAGAAACCGTGAATGAACGATTAATTGTTGTTGGTGTAATCGTTGTTGTAGTCGAAGAACTTAAACTTTCGTTAACGATTTGTTGAGCAAAAACAATGAACGGTGCACAAATTTTGAGCTTGAGTTGATTAACGGTTGATTAAAACTCAAATAAGGACTAACGGTGCACAAACGATTCACGTTTGATGACTAACGGGTTGTTTTGGTTGAAAAGGGACTAACGGTGCAAAGTAGTTTCAACAATGAGGGATAATAGACCAATAAAGTACTAATGATGAAACTGTCTTTAAATCCAGGGACCAAAAGTGTCAATTTTGAATTAAGTTTAATAATCTTAACTTTTCCCTCCTGTTATGTTTTCTTCCAAGTTTTCAATTTAAAAAAAATGCAACGTTTGTAAATCTTGTCTTTTACATGCTACTGTTAATTCTCTAGCTGTATGTTTGTTAATTCTGAGCTGAGTCACATTGAGCGATTATCAAAGTATGGAAGAGACAGTGGATTGAGGAAGTATGAGCTATAATATTTTGAAAACTTGACAGTAGGAGCTGAAGTGTTCACCGATGATAATGAACTGATTCAAATCACTCTGTTCCAGACTTGTACAACGGTGTATTTCTCTTGGAATTAGAATTTTAAATAACAACAGACGTTTTTCAAAAAGACAACTGCCAGATGCGAAAAATCACTTGGGACTGCTGTCCTGAATTTCATGAATTTCTCAGAATAAATGAATTGAAAGCTCAGCTACAAGCATAAAGGAACCACCACAATCGGCACGTTTAAAAAAACACATTCAGAGAGTTGAAGGAAAAAATGTGGGCTGATATGTGTAGTGAATGTTCTTTGTGTGTAGTAAGTGACAAATGTGATAGCCCCGTAGTGCATAAGTTAAGACTTGGAAATATCACTCTCGCCTAGAAGCTTAAGAAAGTCAATAGGGGAAGCACATTGTAGCAGATTACATTGAAGGGATGCAACTAAGGGAAAATGCTGACACGTCTCCTGTGTTGATATGGTTGAACAAAGCTGAGAACTCAAAATCTGGATAATGAGGTTTAGTTAAGCTATTGTATGTACACGAAACAAATTTCAGGAAGTTGTTAAGATATATGTTAGGGAATACATTGGTTCTCAACGTTCCCTCATATGATAAAAATAGTGATGAGTGTGGTTGCTCTTGTCACCCAATAAACAAGGCTAGTGAAAGTTACTGTTGCCCAGAAAAGACAAATGACAGACATCAGAATGTATCATCACGCACAAAGAGCAAGTAGATGTCACAAGAACGCAGACACTGTGACCAAACACCTTTAGTGCCTTCTTCAATGTAAAATTTCCTACTAATTCTAGCAGATCAAACCTCAAAGGAAACACAGAACACTTTATGATCATGCAACCAAGTTATTTGGAGTTTAAGTGAGCTCAACAAAAAATACGTATCAAGAGAGTAGAAGTAGATAGAGTCACACTAGGTAATCTAGTGTAGTCGTGGGTGTAGGAATAGTATGTATAAATACCTGTGTGTGTTTTACATGCAAAAAACAAATGCTTGATTTGATGCAAATCCTGTGATTCTGTGTGTGGTTGAATTATTTACGTTTGATATGAAATGCAGTGCTAGAGCTATAAGCTGTGTAAGAGAGTTATAAAAGAAAGAATGGAAACCTACTGGTAAAATAGTTAATAAAGTGTTGGTATATGAAATGGGTACCCAGAGTAGAAGGGACCATCACTATAGTAGGAAATTCCTTTAACTAGATTCATTCCACCTAAAATAGCGCCTCCTATGACAACTGTTTAAATCAATTGTTAAATCAAGAACATAAAATCAAGTAGGTGACATCTCAATGGGACCTAGAGAAACAAAAAATGTGAGTTTTCGACGTAGTGAACGCTAAGGATGTAGAAGCTAGGACTATAACCACTTGGAACCCAACATAAAAGTAGGGTGGATCTCAAGTTTCTATTTCTCCATTGGCTCTTGCTAGTGTTCAATGAAAGTGTCATACAAATCATTACCTTAGGTAGTTGTTGTTCGAGCTATTCTCAACATCTAATCAAGAAGACAGAAATGACGTATTGAACTACAATAGGAGTCAAGCCTCGGTCCTCAGATTGTCAAACATGCGTCTGTTCACATCAGTTCAGGCCTTGATGGGAATTAAACTCAAGAAGTAGACTTGTAATGTCCTAGTCAATAAGTTGTTTAGTACTATTAAGTTATAACTGGCGCGCTAGTTATAAACCGATGTTAGAGGTATCTGTCTAGAAGAGAATGTTGTATACTACTAGGTATAAGTTAGTTAAATGTAGTACATAATACTTAACACTGTGAGGGGATGCGTATTACTGTAATAAGAGACTGAAGACTGCTTAAGAACAGTAAAGAGTGTCGAAGGAGAAGTGGTAAAAGCGCTGTTTTTGTGATATGTGTCCACTGATCTAATGTTATAATCCTATATATTTTAGAAGATATTTTGATATCTTATTAGAAGTTTAGAAGATTTGTAGTATCTTGTAAAGGTCTCCCTGGTGGTATAAGAATGAGGATCTTTTAGGTTATGGTTGTAAAGACTGTGTTCGCTCGACAGACAATTCGATTAGCGAGTCGAGGTGGTAAACCCTGATTGAGTACCTATGTAAAAAAAAACAGTAAGTTGTGGGCGTAGTTTTCTCATAATAATATTGAAGCTTTTTGGTTATATTCATTGTTCATTCATTCTACTGCATTACAGTTTTCTATTACATAGATATTCTTCTAAGTATTCAAGAGTAGATTCCGCATACTCTTTAGTATCAACAAAGTTTCTAGCATAGTTGTCTTGAATCTATTCAATACAACTAACCCTTTAACAAGGTTTGCAAGATCTAGTTGGGATCAACAAGTGGTATCAGAACCTTGTGTTCTGAAACTTTGATCTAGAAGTTATGGAATTTGAATCTGCACAGAGTAACACTACTGCTAAGCTACCCATACTCAAACTAGGTGAGTATGAGATGTGGGTGATAAGAATCAAGAAATACTTCCAGGTACAAGACTATGCTCTATGGGAGGTCATAAAGAATGGTAACTCATGGGTATCTATACCACAAACAGCACAAGAGAATGGTACTTCTGTTATAAAGATGTCAGTACATGTAAATGCTGAAGAAAATACTAACAAGAAGAATGATGCGAAGGCTAGAAGCTTGCTACTCATGGCTCTTCCCAATGAACATCAACTTACTTTTAGTCAATACAGTAATGCTAAAACAATGTTTGCCGCTATCGAAACACGATTTGGAGGTAATGAAGCCACTAAGAAAACACAGAAGACATTGTTGAAGCAACAATATGAAAATTTTAGTGCATCAAGCACAGAGTCTCTTGACTCTATCTGTAACAGGCTCCAGAAGATTGTTAGTAGGCTTGCAATTTTAGGTGTGGTCATCACTCAAGAAGACTTAAATTTAAAATTTCTAAGAAGCTTGCGTCCTGAGTGGAATACGCATGCTGTAGTCTGGATAAATAAGGCTGATATTGAAACAATGAGCATTGATGATTTGTACAACAACTTTAAAATTGTTAAACAAGATGTAAAGAAATCTATTGGTGCAAGTAGTGGTGCTCAAAACCTAGCCTTTATGACTGCTCCAAGCACTAGCAGTACTAATGATATTAATATTGCTAATCCTGCATATGAAGTTAGTACTGTTAGCCCTAAAATTAACACTGCTTGTCCTCAAGTTAGTACTGCTAACTTCAGTGATAATATTGTGTATGCTTTCATGGTTGAGAATCCCAATGGTTCTAATCTCCCATAGCAGGACTTAGAGCAAATTCATGAAGATGATTTGGAAGCAATGGATTTGAAGTGGCAGCTCTCTGTGCTAAGTATGTGGGCAAAAAGGTACTTCTAGAGAAAAAGAAAGAAAATTTTCATTAATGCTAATGATATTGCTGGGTATGATAAATCCAAGGTAGAGTGTTTTAACTATCACAAGATGGGACATTTTTCCAAGGAATGTAGAGCACCAAGGAACAAAGAGGGTCAGTTCAAATATCAAGACAACACTAGGAAGCAAGGAAACAATGAAGACACGTCTTCAAAGGCAATGTTGGCTATAGATGGTGTAGGTTTTTACTGGAGTGATATGGCAGAAGAACAGGTTCAGACAAACATGGATCTAATGGCGTTTTCAGAGTCTAAGGTATACAATGATAAAACTTGCACTAAAACTTGTTTAAAAACTATGAAACTCTTAAGAAACAGTGTGATGATATAATTGTTAAGCTTAATCAAACTGAATTTACAGTAGCTACTTATAAAAGAGGTTTAGCAACTGTAGAAGATCAACTTATCACATATAGAAATAATGAGGTTCTTTTTAGTGAAGAAGTTGCAGTTCTTAAAAGGGGAGTAGCTTGCAAAGACTATGAAATAAATGTGCTTAAAAGTAAGTTTGAAAAAGTTAAGCAAGAAAAAGAGGGCATTGAATTTAAAATTAAGAAATTTGATAATGCCTGAAAGAGCCTAGACAAGTTGTTAGGGAGTTAGATAACTGACAAAAGTAAAAAGGGTTTTGGGGTATAATGTTGTTCCACCACCTCATCCTTTAATCTATAATCGACATAAAAAGCTTGATTTGTCTTATTCTGGTCTTGATGAATTCAAAGACCATGAATTCAAAAGTTATGGTTCTGAGGATAGTAAGCAAGAGTCTAACATTGTTTGTGATAAAAAAATCAAATGCTTCTAAGGAAAATTCTGATAACTCTTTGGTAAAAGAACAAGTATCAGAAGACACAAATAGTTTTTTAAGTCTTCACTTAATGTTGATAAAGAAACTGTTTTTCTTGTTGACAAAAAGATAGAGTTTGTCAAACCTAAAAATCATGAAAAACCAGTTAAAAACTCAGTTAGGTATGCTGAGATGTATAGATCACAAAGTCCTAGGGGGAATCAAAGAAATTGGAATAATCTTAAGTCCAATCAACTAGGAAGTGATTTTGTGATGTATAACAAAGCTTGCTTCATTTGTGGTAGTTTTGATCATGTGCAGGCTCATTGTAAATACCATCAAAGGGAAAGGATGGTATATGGGAATAATTATAACAGGGTGAACTACAACTATACTACCAACAGGACTCACCCTAATGCTCAAAGGAACATGGTTCCAAGAGCAGTTTTAATAAAAACTGGCATAAAACCATTTAATACTGCCAGGACAGTTAATACTGCTCATCCCAAATCTATAGTTTTTAGTGCTAAACCAATGTCACATTTTTCAAAATCAGTACAATCAACTATAAAAAGGCCCTATCAATCAAAAATAGTATTAACTAACAAAAAGTTTACCCAAAAAAATAATACTGCCAAGGCAAAAGCAGTTAATACTGCTAGGCCACATTCAGCAATTGTTAATGTTGTTAGGGTTAATCAGGCAAATGTTGTAAAGGCCTCAGCATGTTGGGTTTGGAGAACTGCCAAACTTGATAGTACATCAATCACCTGGAAGAAACACAACTACATTGATGCACGAGGCAGATCCAAGTCAGTAATGGCTTGGGTCCCCAAAGGAAACTAAATTCCTTATTTTTATGTGCAGGGCAAGCCACAACGGGATGATACAGGATTTATTGACAGTGGATGCTCAAGGCACATGACTGGAGCATAGCTTATCTCTCATATTTCAAGGAATTTGATGGAGGTTATGTTACATTTGGGGGAGGATCACATGGTGATAGAATTTCTAGTAAAGGAACTCTTAAAACTGATAGCCTTGATTTTGAAAATGTATACTTTGTCAATGAGTTAAATTTCAACCTTTTTAGTGTCTTACGGATGTGTGACAAAAAAAACTATGTCCTTTTTACTGACACTGAATGTCTTGTCCTATCTCTTAATTTTAAGAACATAAATAAGCTTGTTAAGGATAATCTTGTAAGAGGATTGCCTACAAAACATTTTGAAAATGACTAAACCTGTGTTGCTTGTCTTAAAGGGAAGTAACACAGAGCTTCTTGTAAGTCCAAAGTTCTGAATCCAATTACTAAGCCTTTATTTATGCTTCATATAGATTTGTTTGGTCCAACCTTTGTGAGTAGTTTAACTCATAAGAAGTATTGCTTAGTAGTCACTGATGATTATAGCAGGTTTACTTGGGTTTTCTTTTTAACAACTAAGGATGAAACCAGTGAGATCCTTAAGAACTTTATCAAAGAAATAGAAAACCTAGTAGATAAGAAAGTGAAAATAATCAGAAGTGATAATGGAACAGAGTTTAAGAACAAAGTTATGGATGATTTTTGCAGAGAAAAAGGTATTAAGAGAGAATATAGTGTAGCCAAGACTCCTTAGCAAAATGGTGTAGCTGAGAGGAGGAATAGGACACTAATTGAGGCTGCTAGAATAATGTTAGCTGACTCTAAGTTACCTACCACATTTTGGGCTGAAGCAGTTAGTACTGCTTGCTATGTACAGAATAGGGTCTTAGTAGTCAAGCCTCATAACAAGACACCTTATGAACTTTTTAGAGGTTTTAAACCAGCTCTAAGCTTTATGAGACCATTTGGATGTCATGTTACCATTCTTAATACTTTAGACAGTTTAGGCAAGTTTGATGGCAAAAGTGATGAAGGTTTCTTTGTTAGATATTGTTTGAGTAGTAAAGCTTTTAGGGTATAGAACACAAGAACTAGGAGGGTAGAAGAAAATTTGCATATTGGGTTTTTAGATAATAAGCCTATGATAGAAGGGAATGGTCCAAAGTGGTTGTTTGATATTGATTCTGTAACCCAATCTATGAATTATGTACCAGTAGCTGCAGGTACAATCTCAAATGAATTGCAAGTACACAAGAAGAATTTAATGCAAGTACATCTACTCAGAAAGAAGAAATTAGTCAAGATTATATTGTGATGCCAATTTGGAAAGATGCTTCATACTTTGATTCACCTTCCAAAGATGTTGGTAATGATGAACCAAAATTTGTAACTGATGATCAAAAGAAGGTTGAAGATGATCCACATAATGAGAGTGATGAAAAAGATAAGTTTGATGATGATAGCAGTCCTAAGGAAGTTAATACTGCTGGACAACATATTAATACTGCCAGTCCTAAAGTTAATACAGGTCATTTTAAACTTAATACTGTTGATCCATCAGTTAATACTGCTAGTTCATATGATCCAGATAGCCCTAAAGACATGTTCAAAATTGGAGCTAGTCATACACTTGAAGCCACTCATGTTGAGTTCTTCAGTGATGAAGATAAACCAGAAGTTGATTTAGGGAACATCACAAATTCCTATACAGTTTCACCCACTCCAAATACAAGAATCCATAAAGATCACCCAATTACAAATGTGATTGGAGATGTGAAGTCCTTTATTCAGACAAGAAGAATGACAAAATCTACTTCTAAACAAGGGTTTCTCAGTGCTGTATATGAACAGAAAACACATGATACCCTGAATACTTGTTTATATGCTTGTTTCTTATCACAGATTGAACCCACAAGCATTGCTAAAGCTCTATCTGATTCATCTTGGGTGGAAGCAATGCAGGAAGAACTTCTGCAGTTCAAGCTCCAACAGGTATGGAAACTTGTGGATTTGCCTAATGGGAAGAGGGCCATTGGAACAAAATGGGTCTTCAGAAACAAGAAAGATGAAAGAGGGATTGTGATTAGGAATAAAGCAAGGTTGGTTGCACAGGGTCATAGACAAGAAGAAGGTATAGACTATGAAGAAGTTTTTGCTCCTGTGGCAAGAATTGAGGCAATAAGATTGTTTTTAGCCTATGCTTCTTTTATGGGTTTTCTGGTATATCAAATGGATGTGAAGAGTGCATTCTTATATGGAACCATTAAGGAAGAGGTTTATGTTACTCAACCACCAGGATTTAAAGATCCTGACCATCCAGACAAAGTTTACAAGGTGGTCAAGGCACTTTATGGGTTGCATCAAGCTCCAAGAGCATGGTATGAAACCTTGGCTAACTATCTGTTGGGCAATGGGTTTAAAAGAGGGAAGATAGATCAGACATTGTTTATCAAGAAGCAAAAAGGAGATATTTTGCTTGTACAGGTTTATGTTGATGACATTATCTTTGGCTCTACAAACAAGGAAGCTAGTGTACTGGCAATTTGAGAAGCTTATTAAGGAATAAGTTTCCAGATGAGTTCCATAGGAAACTTACTTTATTCTTGAGGATTACAAGTAACACTGTAATGAAGATGGAATATTTATCAGTCTGAGATAAATTTGTAGGCATGAGATTTTGAAGAAATTCAACTACATAGATGTGAAGTCTGCTTCTACTCCAATTGATTTGGAAAAGCCTTTAGTCAAAGATGGAGATGCTGATGATGTTGATGTACATCTCTATATAACTGTGATTAAGGTCTTTGAGTATCTCACAGCATCTAGGCCCAGATATTATGTTATGTAGTATGTGCATTTGCCATGATTGCTAAGTTAGCACCCAAATACATCACATCTCTTAGCTGTGAAGATAATTTTTAGATATCTAAAAGGCAAACCATCTTTAGGCCTTTTGTATTCTAGAGATTCTCCATTTGAACTAGTTGCTTATACTAATAGTGACTATGCTGGAGCAACTCAAGATAGGAAGTCTACAACTAGAGGTTGTCAGTTTTTAGGAAATAGGTTGATATCATGGCAGTGTAAGAAGCAAACTGTGGTTGCCACCTCTACAACTGAATTTGAATATTGGGGCTGCTGGGCTAGTTGGCCTTAGTGGAAAAGTAATAGCTGGATTCAAAATCAATTGGCAAATTATGGGGTATAATTTCATGAATATTGTCATTAAAATTAACAATAACATTACTAATCTGTCATTATTGAAAATCTTGTTTAACATTCTAAAATAAAACTAGTAGAAGAATAGGGCATCATTTTATAAGAATTGCAATGCTACAAAAAGTTAATACAAATGGTTAAAATTCTATTGATGCTAATGTTTGCAGATCTTCTTACAAAAGGTTTTGATGCAGTAAGGTTTTGGTACTTGGTCTCAAGTATTGGAATCTTAACATCCTTAAAATGTCTACATCTCATTTATGTCTTTGAAAAGTTTTATAAAGGTTTATACTGTTATGTGTCAGTTAATACAGCTTATGTAGCATAATTATGTACATTAGTCATAACTTAATACTTTCAAGAAGAAAATATGCTAGGAATGTGTTTTCTGGTTTTGGACTAACATTATGCAAAAGATAAGGTCAAAGCAGTATGAATAGATTAGACAGCTGAAAAAGAATAATCTCACAGCTGGATTGTATGTAAGAGAGTTTTGTGTCAATTAGTGGGAGACTTGTGGTTAAACTTTGGGATGATAAGGGGTTTTTTTTCATTCAGGATCTGATTATGAGTTCTGCTTAATGGTATAACTTTCCTTCATAGGTTTAAATACATAATATGGATCCTCATGAATTCTCACATTCTAATCTAATTATTATTAGTAGTCTTTTGTGAGTGAATAGAGACATGTAGTTAGTATGCATTGACTGAAGCTACGAGTTACTACTGTCAGTTAAAGCTTAGTACTTGTTAGGGAAAAAAGTTATATTGGTCTGAGTGTTAACTTAGTATCTCTCGGCTAGTTAAAAGCTTACCGTTTCGACTATTTGGGGCGATGGGGTCAGTTATCAATAATTAAATAAAACCGTATAAAATATTTTTGCCACTAAACTTTCGTTATTGTTCTTAAAATTGGATAAATTCCAGGATACTTCTCTAGTCTTAAAAATTTCTTTCTTCAAGTTAAAATCACTAATTATTCAGTCGATCAGAGAATCTAAACTTCCTTAAGTGACATCTATATTATCACAATTGGGCTCTTTGGGTCAAAATCTCACACCATCATAATCGAACCAACAAAAAAACCCAAACCATAATCAAGTTTGAATACTGTTTCTCATCAATCTCTAAGTACAGGCAAACTTGAAAATCTGTGACACACACAATATGGTTGCTATTCTTAAAGAAGCCTGCAAGAAGTGAGGACTTTCATTCAATCAAATATGTGGACTTTCTAAAATGCTAGCAATGCATCAGGATATGCTCTAAACTGAAAATCCAACTAATTTGTTTCTCCTATCAATCAGGTTCTGGCGTACTGGCTGAGTACCATCTGATACAAGAACAGCTGGACAATGGATGAAATTAGACGCAAAATGGAAGGGGGGGGGGGGGGGGGGGGGGGGGGGGGGGGGGGGGGGGGGGGGGGGCAACAGTTGAGGTCAAGATAAAGACTATTACGTGAATAATCTATCAGGAGACAGCATCAAAATTGTGGCAATGCTCGCATTGTATTAGTAACTTTATACACAACAACTGAAATTTTTAAACAACTTGCTTTAATGGTGTATGTGACAGATTTTGATAAATTAACTTTTCAAAAAGGTCACTTTTCCTCATAATGGAGATTTTTGATCCATACCATCCTTCATTGTCTAAGTCCAAAGAAAACTTCTTGGGAACAGTTTAGTAGTTAATATAGTCAAATTTGCTATAATGTTGTCGGGCTAGCAAACAGAATATTTAATTTTTCTGTTAAGTATATTTTTTTGTTTTTTCTAAACTAATTTTTGATGGTATGGTGAAAAACTTGAAGAATAAATATAAATTTTTGATGTATCCAAGATTTTTACAATTGTTTTTGAACAAAGACTCTAGACTCAACACTTCTCATAAGAGACTTTATATTCTCCTGAAAGGGGCTCTAAGCCACACAAAGGTTTTTAGCAATATGAAAAGGAGAATACTATGTGTTTTCCTGGGGTGAAACAGGCATTCTTTCGCAACAATGCTTTTTAAATGAAGTGCACTTATTTCGGTGATAGATCTCAACAAGGTCCGGCAGTTGGGTACCAACACACTCACTGTCATTAAACAACTCTACAAACTCGCAAAATCTATCATTACCTGTAGGAAAACCAAGAACAAAACAAAAGAATGGGCAATTAGATACCTCACACTAATGTTCTAGATCGAAGTGTTTGCAAAATGAGGCCATCACTAAGGACATTCATGAAGGATTTTTGGTAGGGCTATCCACTAAGATCTAGCATCTAGCTTAGAAGGCATGAGCGAGGATAGTGGTAACATATTAAAGAACTCCAACCAAGGCAACACCATCTAGGCCAAGTCATCCAAGAGACTAGCTCATAAGGTTGTCCCTGGTGCCTCTGGACGTTGCCATGGGGTTAAGTTCTGTTCAGGATAGGCCTGAAAGGATATCTAATGTACCCAATGAACCACCACTTAGAGAAGGTAACACATCTCGAAAGTGGGAAGGGGGGTCGTATGCAAAAACTATTGGAATTGATGTGATATATGTACAAAAACTGTTAGCAAGGTTACTTCATGGAAACTGAACTCGAGCATCACAAAAGCAATTCACAACAAGGCCTTTATGCACTCTCACTAAAAGAGTAAAAAGTTAGTATAAAAGAATCTCAAGTCCTAAAAGAAGAAGTGGCATTTGTTTGACTCCTTAGAGGATGAAGAAGGCTAGTGTGGGCATAATGATGAATCTTCCAAACAGGGGAGGATATTGAAGAAATAAGAATGAATATGAAAATGTAACTTGGTCAAAAGGCAATGTAAGCAAAAAAAAAAGAGGAATGCACATGACACAAGCTGGGCATGTATAATGAGATGATGATACCAGAAGTTAGTGGATTTTCGTACTGGCTAAGTCCTTACATTGATGATGATGATAGTAACTCTTTCTGAAACATTGGTGAATATCAAAATGAGTGCAACAAAATGTATAAAGGTAAAGCTATTATGGCAAGAGTCTTACCTCCAAAGAAATCAACTAAAAATAGATGGATACCGATAGGTCATGCATGACAGAAATTAGGCTCAAAGCTACATGCTAAAGAATTAGTAAAGGATACAGCAAGACAAGAACAAGAAAGGTATGATTTTGAAAAATCCTTGGAATTGCAAAAGCAGTTGGATGAAAGGGAAAAAGTTGTAGCTAAATCTCAAGCTCATGATATTGATTGGAGTGATCCCTGAGTGCTAAAAATATCAATGTTGTTCAGAACAGAATCATCCCTTTCTTTAAACTGAAGTAATGAAGAATATGTGTACTATTAATTTGAAGAATCAGGGAGGAATAACAAGCAGAGTCATTTCATGGGGAATGATCTATGAAGATAATAGACCTATATTTGAGAAGGTATGGTATACTGGGATCAAAATCGATGGCTTTTGTACCTAAGGAATTAATTTTTAACACGAATCTTCAAAACAAGTTGAAGAAGAGATAGTTTGCAGTCAAGATAGATAGTTGTATCTGAAGCAAGTCGTGAAAAAAGATTCGTAGAAAGCTGAAGGAGAAGACTAAAGAGAAAAGACCTTCAAAAGCTTGAAAGGACAAAGACAAAAGACAAAAAACGCAAGATGATGCCAAAAAAAACGTTACACTTATTGGAGTATGTGGAAGATTAATTCTTATTCTAAGAAGTAAATTAATGTGATCCCATTGGTAGTAGTAAATCTTCAATATTTAGTTTGGAAAATCTTATGCAAAGAAGATGTGGGATACTATTAGAGATAAAATAGGGCAGATAGAATTTACAAAGACTAGATAATACTTCATGAGCATGTTGAATGATTTTGATAGAGAATGATTTGATTGTGTTGTATAGTACTATTTTAATGAGGAAGTAAGCATCTACAAGGACGCAGAAGTTTTGATGAACTATATGCTATGGTGGAGACATGAAGATTATGTTTGAACGCAAAAGATGAATGATTCATGTCTGGAAAAACATCACAGTCAAGATTTATAGAGATGGAAACTCTATACTTGTGGGGTTACTCTTTAATGCTAGGCAGAAGTAAGCAATCATATGGCGAGTTGAGGAAAAAAGTATCCCCACTTCCACAAGATACACTTATGAGAATGCTTCAATGGAAACTTCATGTGAATTATAATGTCACTGAAATGGCATATGAGCTTTTAAGGTTTATCAGATCTTAAACTTAATCAATGAAGATAGTGTGTTTGGAAGCATCCTCAGCAGAGTAGACTAGAAGATTTGATTCAGAAGAAACTTTTTTGAAAGATTTTAAGGTTAAATCACAAGTTGTTATGGGGGAGGATTGTTTTTGGTAATAAATCTTTCACATGGTTAGTACAATCTAGTTTATAGGAGTTAAGGTACTTAGACTGCAGATTAAAACTAACAGTAATAACTGAGTTTAGTACAACTACCTAAAGGACAAGATTCATACTTCGTCATAGTTAGTACCACAGCCAAGAGAAGATTAATACTGGCTAAGTGAAGTCCGAGAATGACAGAGATAAAGATTACTTAGAGAAGAAGATTAGAAGTTATTTATAAAATAGATTATATCAGAATATTCTATAAGTTTATGTTTATCTTTAGTATATGTTGTAAGCCGACTAGGACTATCCTTAGTCTAAAAAGGAGCTCTAGGGGCAATTCGTTGAGATATAAGTTTTCATAGTTGTTAAGAAGGTCGATGTAAAAGATTCAAGGTTGTACACCCTAGACTAAGTCAACGTAGCATTGGTATTATTGATCTTAATACTATTGGAGGCGGTTTGGTTATAACTTTGTTCATATCATAAATTAACTGTTTTATTCATAATACTTCTAGATATTGTAGGTGTAAGAATTCGCATACACTTTAGTAAACACACAAAGTTTCTACAGACAAGAGTTATTTTGTATTCATCCAAGGTAATTTAAGCCTTAAGACAAAAGCTAAGGAATGCGTTCAAGGTTTGTAGATCAACATGTTTCATCTTCATCAGTTATACGCCCAAAACCTGCGACCACACTCAGTTTTTATTGTTTTATGAGTCACCCTGGGTATATGAGTTTCCCGCTTCTTATATTTAGTCTTGATTATTAAATTATCATGGAGTTCATGATTGTTGTACAGGAATACTACAAAGTTCTCATCTCACATAAGGAAATAAGCACTACCAAGAAACCCAAGGCTTGTGTTGCAAAACTTGACAAGACAATACATATGTCTATCTTGTTAGATTACAAAGACAAGTATGAACTGTACCAATAACAAGCCACGTTACATATTTCACTTGTGTGGCCAACTTAGCTACTTTAATGCTGGAACACATGATATCCGAGACAGCGAAGAACTTTAAAAGAGAATTTACTGATGCTTTTTAATGAATGATAAGGATTGCATTTAGCTGGCTCGTGACTGCACAAAAAATTTCATGACTGTATTTGATGAAAAAAATCAAGGTATAGCTAGCGCTATTATCAATTTGTCATGTTTAGAAATACATTCTATGTTTCTAGATGCTTAAATGTTTATAAAGTTTTTAGATGCTCCAACCATTCATTATGTTGCTTTTAGTTATTTAAGCATATCATTTTTTCTCGGGACATCATAAACTCTAACAAGATGCAGTCATCCAAGTCAAGGGAACTAGGACTTAGAGTAAAGAAGGGCGAGAATCAGTTTTCAAGTGATATGGATTCACAAATCACAGAATTCTAAAATACGCAAACTATATGAACTTACTGCACTCAACTAAAAAAGTAAATGTAATTTATTCATTTTTAAGCTTTCACTAGAGTACTCAATTTTATTGTTAGACTTGGTATATGCCTTTTTCTGCAGTCTAACATAGAAAAGGCTTTATATGGTCCAGTGGAAGCTCCTCTAAAAAGACGTACTGATGAAACATGGTCTAGAATCAGGACACATAAGTGGAGCCTCACAATAACGATCACCACGTGATGCTAACGGGAATGGGACTCACATGACTTCCACTGAATATGTGTTGGAAGAATGGAACGAGTAAGTGAAGCTGATGTTTTAGTAGCTTATGATGAATGCAAATTCATTATGGTGTTAAAGTGATACCAGGCCTCATTTTTGGTTCACTCACCACCCACTGGTATTCCACTATTGGAAACTCGAGTTAGATATTAGGCCTTTCCATGGCTATGCGAAAAGTGTATTAGTGTTTGTTCTCAACAGGAAATAATGACGCCAAGCATCCATCGCTCCGTCCTGAAATGTTGGTGCAGCCTTGGAGTACAATGTTGCTCATCATCTATTGATCAAAATTTTCCAAGTACGATATTATTGGATGAATAGCTCGGTCTTTCCCGGTAAGTTAACATTGTTGCTTTCTTTTATTAGTTTATTTCTTAATAAGTACAGATTTACTTACAAATTTTTCTACAATGCAGATTAATAACAAATTTAGAAGAATATGAAACATGATACTAATAATTAATAGAGATAATGAAATTTATTGTATGTATGGTGATCAGACAATACGACAAAACGAACACAGCACGCGTATATAATGTTTAAAGATTTTAAATGAAAATAGTCTTAACCCATAAGTGAATGAACCTTATAGGATATGCTGAGGGTAATAGGAGGAGAAACCATGGTGGGCAGTCGGGGCAGTGATCCTGTGCTTTACAACCTAAGGAAACAGTAAAAATTAAAAAAGGCAGAGAAGTATGGCAAGCATTGGATATGAAAAAACGCGCAGGGTTGATCATTGTAACACTCCTACATTCGTCAGTATGTTGATTGGATAATATTCGCAACCATCCTAGTTGACATGATTCAAGGCAAGGCACTAAAATCAACCTTTATTGTCTCAAGCATGTAAGCAATTTATTTATTATATCAGCGCAAACATCTATTTGTACATTATTAATACAAAGATTCCGGTTGTGGTTGACATAGAAATGCTTACTTTCGCAGAAAGGTTTTGCGATGCAATAAGAAGCTATAAAACCAAATACATGAGATTTATTTTATATAATTATACTCAGCACTATGGGGATAAATATGTGTGGCAACAACCGATAGTACCTCATACTTTTGTAAGGTGCTACTATATTCTTATTTCTATTATTTGTTAGTTAATATTTATATAGACCATGATTTCCAAGTGCATATTTTATATAGACCTATTGTATTTAGATAATTACTCTATAGTGCAGAATAAGTTTGATCATTTCTATTCCTTTAATATGCATTGAGATCAGGAATGTTTGACCATGCTCATCTCAGTAGAAATAATTACTAGTGACAAGAGGAACAATGATTATGTGTTTACACCAAACACGGTAAACATTAGAACTAAACGACAAATATTGATCTCAAAAAAAATTTTGTGAACAACCCCGCCCTTGGGCGTTTTTATGTTACTAGTAAGTATGTATATTATATATATGTATAGTATATGTATATATATATGTATATATATGTATAATGTTGTATATTATATTATATATATAGTATAATGTATGTATATCAAATATATATAGTATAATATATATATATTATATAGTTATAATAAATTGTAAATAACTAGTACCAAAGTATAAAGCACAACAACCCGCACCGTTGTGGCGTTAACAGAGCCTACGACCATACATACACACACATACCTACACATACACCACATACACACTACTATACTACCGAAACACGCACACATACACCCCATACATCACCCACACACACCCACACACACACAAAACCACAACACACGACGACACCACACGAACACACAACACTACACACTCGCACATTACAGTACACACACCACAACACACACACACCACTCATATACACACACACAACAACACACACACCACACACGCCACACACACACACCACACACACACACACACACACACCACCACACACACACCCACACTTCACCAACCACTCGTACACACACCCATACACACACATACACACATACACACCACACACACATACAACACTATACACCCCACCATACACAGTAACACATACCACACACACAGTCCACACGCACATACATACACGACACCACAACACACACACATCACACACTCACTACACACACAACACAACACAAACACACCCATCACACACCCACTCCACAACACACACTCTTACCCAGCCCACACACTCACACGACACCTTCACAACACACCACACACACGACCACACACACTACATACACAACGCCACACACTACTCCACACACCACACCCACACTCCCAATACCACATCTCACAATCTCAACACACCCAACACCACTTTCCACAGCGACACGCCATTACCGACAACACACGACCACAACACACAACAAACACCACCACCACGACACACACACACCACACACTAACACAAAAACTACTACACACAACCCCCCACACACACCCACACACCACACTAACTACCCCACACATCAACACTCACAACACACCTCACACACACACTCACTCTACCACCTTCACCCCATTCCTCCCCCAACACCATCGCCCGAACCCCCCCCCCCCACCCCCCTCCCCCAAAACCTACATCCACTCACCCCCATCCACTCCCCACCGCCCCAACCCAACCCAACACAACTACCCCATGACAGTCACTCCCCACTCAACAAAACAACAACACCAACAAATAAAACAACACCCAAGCCACCCACCCATCACACAAAAAAAAAAAGTCCCGGATCCCCATGCCCAACCACCCCACCCTACATTCACGCCTTTGCCGCCCCAACCCCCTTCAACCTTCAAAACGGCCCCAAACCACCCCCCCCACCATCCCTCAACCCCACCAAAAAAGCATTAATCCAACAATACGGAACACCACAACCACCTACCGAAACCAAATCATCAAAAAGCAGCTCCAAACATTCGGAAATATCAAGAACCAAAAAGCAATAGGTGTATAGCGGAATTTCCAAATCATGCCACCACATAACAAAAAAGACCCCTACTAGCATTACCTTTTGAGCTATTAAGAAAACCGAGTATTTTTGTAACAAAGCAATCGCATTACTTCGTAACAAGGAAAAATCTGGATATATCAATTTCCCACCATCCGACAATTTACGCCATAAAGTCCTAGCTAAATTACAAGAGTAGAAAAGATGCGAGCAATGATCCCACAGCTAAAGCGCACAATTTGGGCATATAATAGAAGGAAAATCATATCCCAACGAATGAAAAGGTTAAGTCTCACGAGGTGGAGGGCTTATCCAAACAAACTTTCCACCGCTAAAATAATACCCTTATATGGAACCGACTTTCACCCATCTAGTAACGTCACACAACAAAAGGTAAAAGAAATATCATCACATAAATGTTGCTAGTCCGAGTGAACAAAAACTCACCAGATAGATCCCAAGAAGCCATAGCCCATCGATCATTGGAAGGATATAAAGAGAGTATAAGACCCAACAATTCAACTAGATGGTAGAAGCTGCTCCTTCTTCCACCCCTCGCAACGGTGGTTTCTAGCGAAAAGAAGCAACAAACGAAGGGCATCAATGGAGTTTAATCTGGGCAACCGTAATACCTTTTTGAGGCTCGCATACCATATAAACGAGGTAAAGATCTTTGCTAAGTGGGGACATCATTTAAATCGCAACAATCTTCCAGCAAAAGAGAGTGTTCGCAAACCGTTTCACCTCCCACTTTCCTTTTTCAAAAGCGCAAGAAGGTTAATACCTTTTGCGGAACCAAAGAATTGGCTCTTTCCAAGATACAATCATCCAAGGGATAAGACTGGAAACAACGAACCTTTGTGAACAAAAGGAGAACGATTGGCCATATAAAATCAGCAATAAGACGATGCCAAAGGGATGGCATCCTGCTAAAGAAATCTCCAAACCCACTTAAATAATTAAGATCTATTAAGCGCAAAGAAGCTGGACACAACCTAGCCCATCGCATTTTTGGTTTAGAAGCCAAAATCTGTTTCCAACTAATCATAGAGAATCTCTTATTCATTTATATCGGTGCACCATTAAAAATTTTTCTGGGCGAAGGGATTCCAATTCACGAAGAACAACCCAAAGGGAGCTTATATAAAGGCGACTTAGTGATAAAGAGGCACAGGACTAAGGACCGACTTGATTAACGTAAGACTCCACCAATGGAAAGGAAGGTCATAATTTTCGCATTTTGATAATCTGTTAGGAAACCTTACAATTATCACATGCCTAAGAAAAAAAAAAAAAACAAGCCTTTCTCATATGAAGGGAGACATCCCAAAGCGGGCCCGTGCCTCAACCTTGACACCAAGTATAAGCAGAACGGAGAGGAAAAAGTAGAAACAACCACCCAATAATGTTAGCTGCCGCAAAACTTCCTCATGTAGAGACGCCAATGACCCATGAGTTTACTCTTAAGAATATTGATTTGAAGACCCGAAGCCAAAAAGAAAGCATTTGAGGTATATACAATACGTACTATGGTAATGGAATGTTTGCAACTATCCCCCATTACCAATGAAGACTATATGCAGTCTCACATAGAAAAGAATGAGATAAGGCTTCAACGAAATCATCAAATCGGAATAACCTTAAAAAGAGTCAGTGCATTTTATGATATTAAGTTGAAAGAAATATGCAAACTTTCTACCCATAATCTAAAGATGAATCAAAAATAAGTAGATAAGTAGGTCTCCTTGCTTCAAACCCTTGTGGAACACTAAATTCAGGCGGTCGGAAACTTAAACCATTTGAATCAAGAATAGATCCCATACCGACGAAAGACATCCTTGAATCCCATCCTCTTCATTTAAAAAACTGCCAAAACAACCCCAAATTTTCTTAGAAATAAATATCATAACCAGGAATTATTCCCATCTCACAGAATCAAAAGCCTATTTCAAAATTCCACTTTAAAAATCATGGCTTTCATTTTATGAGCTTAGGCACCAAGAAATAAAGCTCAATTTAAGATATAAAGGCACCGCAGTCAAGAATTTGAGCGGTTGATAGGCAAAAGGCAGATTGAAACATCACCTAATAGTAAGCTTAGATATTAGCCAATCTTAACACGATTAGCAGCCAAAATCTTAGAAACATGCTTGTAAAACACATACCGCCACAGTCGTGCCAGACTAATTGGCCTGTAATCTTTAACAAACTTCGCATCATGTTTCTTAGGGATTAGAGCAATGTAAGGATGAATTACATCCAGGAGGGAACTTACTTGAGATGAAAACTCACGGATCGCATTAACAAAATCATGCTTAAGAATATCCCAAAAATTAACGAAAAAATCAATGAGAAACGCGTCGGCGGTATATGGGTAGACCTGGCGATTTATTGAGTTCCACAATCCCAAACCGCTTTCTTGATACCTCCATCAACGTAACATCACAC
This sequence comes from Tanacetum coccineum, assembly GCA_026074375.1. Classification (NCBI taxonomy): domain Eukaryota; kingdom Viridiplantae; phylum Streptophyta; class Magnoliopsida; order Asterales; family Asteraceae; genus Tanacetum; species Tanacetum coccineum. The sequence goes on along the minus strand of BQNB010021072.1, from coordinate 28,232 downwards.
TCTAGAGTCATGTCCCACCCTCTCAGAAGAAATCTTTTTGAATCAAATGACAATCAATATCAATACATAGACGCAGAAGTACTCTCAAATCGATTGGCAAAGTGCAGTATAGAAATTCGTTTTTAGACTCTTGGCAAGGTTCGTCAATACAATTTCCTCTCTATATCTATGAGACACCACGAATAGCAGTTCATCTTTTCTTATTAAATTATCATCCATGAAAATATTTGGAATTTTCATCGCCTTCAATGGCCCATCTTCACCATTGGCCTTTCTGAGCAAGAGTCAAAAGAGTGACTTTTGTTAAAATTAATGAAGCTCCTTTAAGAGAGAAAAGCCTTTCAGTTACTAACTCCTCGTTGCTAAAAGCCCCAATATCGAATAACTTGTCAAGTCATAACAACCGATGCTTTTATAGAAAAGGCAAGTATCATTAGAGCGTTATTATATCAATGCTTTAGGCACCAACTCTTTTATATTGAAGCTTTACGTCCTGAAGGCTTTTTCTTTAAATGTAATAATCTTATTAGAATCATTATAACTATGAATAGCTCCATGAAGTCCTTAATGAGTTTATCAAAAGCCTTTCATGTGAAACCAAAAATTGATAGACACGAAAGAGGGGATTGGCCGCATTAATCGAGTAAGCAACTTCGGCGCATTAATGATTGGGTCTGTTATCGGAAAGATGCCTGTCAAGACAAATAGCTAACATGAGAAGTGAAATTACAGAAGTAAACCTTACAGAAATTAAAAAGCCTATCCCAAATTACTCCTTTTCCTTTATTGGCCTAGTTTATAGCCAATTAAACGAAATCCATCAAGGGGAAGACTCTAAAGCCGCAGCAGTAGAGGATGAAGTGATTAGATGGCATTGGCGGCCCGTTTCATAAAAAAACGTGGCGCGAAAACCGTTTCTTGTTTTTTGATCTAACATCATTGAAATCGGTCCTAAAATAATGGCGATTCTCCATCCCATGTATCAATAAGATGTGAGTAATATATTCCCAAAGAGATGTCTTCTCAGAAGATATTCTTTGTGGATGGCAAAATAAAGTAAACAAACATAACCTTAGTAGCAATGTAAGAAACCCAATACCAAACGAACGAACACACTCACAAAATATATCAGAAAAATGGTGGCATTGATCTTTAACAAAGCTATTAGATCCCACCACATAAAATCCTCCTGAAAGACGCAACAGAAGAACCTAAAAGAAAAGTACGAAAAAAGAATTACCGCCATAAAACTTTGATAATGAAAAAATGATTAATGCCTCCAAGCATTGTTTCATGAATAGCGAACAATAGTTAATCTTATTCTTCAGTGTTTTAAGCTCCCGAAACCTACTGGTTTCTTGGACTGATTGCCAAGACCTGTGAATTTTTAAAGACATAACATACATTTAAAAGACCATGGAAACTCCATGAGAGGCTACAATATACCTCTAAGTTTTCTTGCATCCGCCATGTTGTACTCCCATAGTTTGTGACCGACATCGCACTAAAACCAAGTTTTCAATAACATACCATAAAATTGACGTCGCTACCAGTTTTAAGGTCTAAAGGATCGGTTAACGCCACTAAAATTTTGAGATCCCCCTATATTAGGGACTGATTATCCAAAATTCAGCATGCTGATAAACGACTAATCAACCAACATTGACCTCTTGAGAGAAAACGCAGGAGGGTGAGAAAGAGATCGCTACCCTTACCCCGCCTCCTTATTATCTTGCTTATTAAGAATGTTTAAAAACCAAAAGATCTTCTGATATCTTATCTTGGAGAGGTTCCATGGCATTAATAACGTTTTCGATATTCTCATTCATGGGAAGGCTAACTCTGAAACATGATGAAGTCGCAATCCCCAGTAATTGAATTAATTTTTTTTGTCACTCGTACAAAATTCATTCATCAGAAGAGATATCACAAAATTCATCGACCCTCTATGTTCAGGAGACCATTGGATTCTAGTTCTCTAATGTTCGAATCCAAATAAACTTCCCCTTTAACAATGAATATGGTACGTAATCATTGATAATATACTAACCTTGGTAAGTTCACAACAGACTTTTCTGTAGCGGGGGCAACCGAACTATCCTACAACCAAATCAACAGGAGTCAAAGTACTCGACCAAGGAGACACAATTTTAGAGAGTGCTTTGTTATGTTCCAAGCACACATAGGGAGGTGCCTTCCAAAGGCAATTCAAACAAGTGTGATATTGCCCACAAAATAAATATTAGCATTCACCAAGATTCAATGGAACCAATTTCAATACACCAGCATGATTAATCAATATTTTCTTTGGAATGCACAAGTATTTGGAATGGATCAGGACCCAGTACCCACCAAAGATAAGAGATCTTTATGTCATCACAAGCCCTCATCGTTAAGGGATGACAGAGAAGGTGTTAGATAGGGTGCGTTAATATCTTTAATTTTCCCAATAGCAACACAATGAGAGATCATTGCTGATAAGGCAATCATCATCAATCGAAGCCATAGCAGGTTAGGAATCATGAATCATATACGACAGATGACAAATTATTTAGGCGACCTTCAACACAGAAGCAAACGAATTATTTCCTGGTTTCCTTTATTCCATCTTCGTATGGCCTAACATTTAGGCTCGCTTGAACCGCACCTAAATGTCTAATCATCACTCTTCGAATTACCGAATGTTCCTTGCCATTCAAATTGCGGCCCAGCCAAATCGTTGCCTTATTTAGCCTGTAATCGTTAATAACGACCAACCCAAACCTACATCAAAATTACCCACCAATCTTTCCACATTAGAAACATTGATAAATTTGACAAATCCAAATCTTTTACCTTCCTTTGATCTCTTCAGTGGAATGAAAGAATCAACAACATGTCCATACTTATTACAAGCATGAAACAGATCCTTGGCCGAAAATGTCTCTGGAAGATTAGACACGTAAATCGAAATCGAGATCTTAGCCACGTCGTCTTCATAAGATCTATAATATATCCATGTTTTTCTTCCCACGAAATTCTACAAATGCCGAATGCATCGATAAGCCCATGATAAACAGATAGATGAGTTTCTTTGGATTGAAGGGAGCTCTTGTTTAATGGAGGCGGAGGGTTGGGGGGGGGTGAGGGGGGATGGTGGGGGAGAAAAGGAAACGGAAATGGAGTCAATTTGGGGTTGATTTAAAAAGAGATTAGATTGAAGGGAAAACAAACAGATCTAAACCTTAAATCCCAAGATGAGAAGATCGCCTAACACGCTCGATATGGGCTTAATCAATGAATGATTGATCCCAATTTCAGGGGTTATAACGAATTCAAGCACTAAGATAAAAGGATGTATTGAAAGATGAAAGAATATAGATGGTGGCTTAGGGTTTCTAAAGAGAGAGAAAGACATAAATTTTTGAAGAAATGGTGTCTAGGTTTAATTTTAACTACACATTTGTTCTAGGTGTATTGTTATGATTATTCTATTTCCCAACCCCTATATAATATATAATAATAGTAATACTTATATATATATATATAGTCAATAAGTAGTATATATATATATATATTATAAATAGTGAAGAACTACACTCACACTAACAAACTCACATCACTACACGAAATCCGGCGATACCCCTCGCATAGCGTCGTAAAACCCAGCGAGCTGAAAATCTCCCGAAATGCAAAATTGTGGTAAGTTATATTCCTGAGTAACATTCACAATATGATTTTGTATATGGGTCCAAATAGAAAAACGATATGCCATATTGTAGATAAAATAACGATATGCAAATAGCGGCCGACATAAAAAAAGAGGTCTGGTTTGGGTCAAAATAAGAAAGTCCAAACAGTCAATATAAGTAAGATCGATTTACGTTACTTTATTTCAATTTGAGGCCATGTTTATTAGTGTTTCCCATATTAAAATATAATGGCTTTCTTACAAAGGAAGGTGGGCAGCAAAGGGTTAGTAGTGTGGGTGTGTAAGAAGAGATGGTTATATGTGTTATTGATTGACATATAAAAGGAAAGTGTGTTTGTGCATACAGAATAGTTGAAGATAAAGAAGGTGAAGATGTTTTGGTTTATATATGAGCTAGGAAATCATTTCTTATTCTAAAAAACCGCGTAATATGTTCAATTTCCAGTCGTGATCAAGATTACATAAAAAAGAGATGGTTAGTAGTGTGGGTGTGTAAGAAAAGATGGTTATATGTGTTAGATGACATAAAAAAAAGTGGCAGTGCATATAGGAGAGTAGAAGATAAAGAAGATGAGATGTTTAAATCATAGTTCCTTATTTTAAAAGTCAAAACCGCGTAATATAATACATGTTACAATTATTTCCTTAATATAATATGTTCAATTTCCAGTCGTGATCAAGATTAAGCACTTTTCAAAAATAATTTTCACCTTTTTAAGAATTGGGTAAATCTCCTTTATAAGGAGTATAGATTTATAAACGTTAAGTATCTAGCTTGTACAAAACATATACATACACTCTACACAACAAAAAGTATAATAAAAAATGAACACAAATCTATCGTAAGTAATTTTAATCGTGCAAATATAGAAAAAAACTTACAACTAAAACAAACAAATGGTGGTAACAATCATTTTCTAGGGTCATTTCACTTTCACTCGCCATCATGTAAAACGCAAAGACAAAATATACTTGTGAACCCAGGCGAAGATACCTGGCAAACAGAGATAGCGTGTACAAGTTCTAAAAAAAAATTGTCAAAAATGTTATTAACTCAAATTACAAGAAATGTATTAAAAATCAAAACGGCTTACCAACATAAAAAAAAATACATAGTTCTATAAACAAAACTAAAAAATAAAAAAAATGTACAAAATAAACTTAAAAACAAGATAACCATATTATACAATATTATGAACTTTGAGGAATAAAATTTTTTACCTTGGGCAGGCGGGTCACCGTGTAGTATTCGCTGATGACGTGACAAAGATTTCGGCTACGCCAACAATTTTTTCGGTGACGTCAGTAAATATTCCGGCAACAACCTGGCAGCAGTGAATCTACAAAAAAGTGTCAAGATCTTATAGGGCAACTCATTATTTTATCTAAAAATAGTATACCTATTCCAAAACCTTCAAAACATAAAAAATAAAGATTTTTATTAATCAAAACCTTCACATACAAATATTAACAATAACTTTAAGAATAATACATACATACATATTCTGGCAAGCTACTAACAGCGGACGACTTAAGCACATTTCCTGGCGAGATAGCTTTCCAGCGTCACGTGTTGGGCGAAGAGACACAGGCGTCAGAGCGGCGGCAAATGGTTTATTTGGGCAAGTGGTGCGTTCTGTTCTAGCAAAACAAAAATTAATTAGTTATAGAAAGCTAAATTATCGAAAAAACATCAATCTTAAAAAAATCATATCGCATAAAAATAAAACCCTCAAAACTTAATTAATAGTTATAAATCTATTAATAAAACTCAAAATAATACCTCATAACTCAAAAAACTCCTTTAGTGTTGGTTTCCGGCGACATCCACATTCCGAGCGCAGATTTGCAACAACCTAGTGGACAAAATCTATAGATCTACTATAAAAATTAATAGATCTAAAAAATACAAACTGAAAACATATAACTTTTAAAAATATATAACAAAAAACCCTCAAAACATGACAAATCATATAAATCTATTAAAATATTAAAAAATACCTAAAAATGTTTTAGCGACGGTGACGAGCGGCGGTGGGCGGCAACCGATGGTGGGTGGGTTCGAACAGTCCGACGTGGTTTAGAGGGAACTGATTTTTGTTTTAGAGAGAGAGAGTAGGTAATGAGAATCTTTTATTATATAATAAAAGAATTACATAATTTCGGAGTTTTCTATCAGATTAAATCTTATGTGAAAATAAATTGAACCAATCAGAATGCTTTATTTTGTCACGTAGGCAAAAGTCAGTGAGATCTGATTGGTCAAATAAAAAAGTCAAAATAGAATCAATTTAGTCAAAATTGGAATCGAATTTGGTCATAAATTAAAAAAACAGGTGGGATAAGATTTGTGTAAAAAAAAACACATAAAAATATATGTGTCAAAATTGTGAAAAACAAAAAGTTAAAAAGAGGAGATAATTAATAAAACTTTAGTGGTTTAATTTAAATTAATTATATGGAGTTTAAAAGTGGTGAAATTGAATAAATTTACAATTTATTAATTAATAACTTTAAAAAATAAACAAATAAACCCCTAAACATTAAACTCTCGTAGAGCTTGTATAATTTTAAAATACAACAAGACTAAACAATTTCTATACTTCGCAAAGCAAAAGATTTAACATTATCTAATCACATCTCAAATTCTAACGTCCAAGGAGTTTTTGGTAGATTTTTCATTTCGGGCCTGAAATCATGTTGTACAACCGAAGCACATCGAGAGGTTCACTTGCCCCCGACTCCATGGGCTGGGCTACCTATAAAAGGGTTATTTCGCAGGGGATTGAGATTTGGCTCACAATGTCGAGTCAAAAAAGAACATGAAAATAAAAAGAAAAAAAATAGTAAACCATCATCCTCAAATTTCATATACTATAAACGTAATATAATAAAAGAATTAAGAATCTATTATCTTCATAATAAATCGATTAATACTCTATAACATAACTTATAAATAGAAAAAAATATATATATGTAGTTAAAAAAACATAATGTCTAAGTCTCCCGTAGCGTGCACTGATACATTAAAACTGAGGGTGAGTTGAATGAGAATTGTAAGATGTTTATAATAGATTTATATAGGTATGAGGTTATTAATTTGAACTTTTAAATTAACAATTAGCATTCAATGAAATTAACAATCACATATTTAATGTCAAGATTATTAGTTTTTAAGGCTTGTATATTTAGTTTCCAAGGCTTGTACATTTCTAAGTTTTTCATCACACATTTAATGTCAAGATTTTTAGTTTCTAAGGCTTGTACATTTAGTTTCCCAAAAGCTTGTAGCAAGTTTTTCAACTTCAATTTCCTAGCTCTTTTCAAAGAATGGTGTGAAAAATTGTCTTTATGAAATTAGATTTATACATAAATATGGAATTAAGTGACTGTACGTAGCCACACCTCAACGATGACATGGCACCTACATGGCATGAATTTTCAAAAATTGTATAAAATTATGTATGAGGCAGGATTCCGAAGCATGTAATCTATGATTTAGATCCATTTAGTTAAAAAACCAAGCTCAAAGCTAAATCTGCAATTTTTCCTTATGCCAAAATATAGAGCCTAACAAAGTTTTATAAAAGAAGAAGGTGTAGAAATTAAATATTTTGATGATAAAATGTAATAATTCTTGTTATTATTATACAAAGGTTATATGAAAAGTAATATGTATCAGGAGGTTTAAGCTTACTTATGATCAGAGATGGTGGATTTACTTTAGTCTATTGTGCTTCTGTGATACCTTGAAGTATTAAATGATCATTACATCAAATGACGCGTCGCAGCCGAATGTTATAATGTATCTGCAAGTAAACTTTGCTTATTGTTGTTTGACAAAACAAAGTCGAGATTTAATATTGTTCTGGGCTTAAAATAGTTTGTTATGCATTAATTTTATCAGGTCTATATGACTAAGAGATTTAGCAGAAAAGGTAAAGCTTTGAAAATTGGCATTCTTAAACCATGGCATATAGCAAAGGTGAAGTTTGCTGGTTTGTTTGCTAGATCATTTATCAGTGAGTACTTCCTTGTATTCGTTTAACTCTAAAAATGTCCTAGTTTGTGGAACTTGGTATTATCCATAATTCAGTGCAATATGAACAATTTCAAAAAAGCATATCATTTATCAAAAATAACGCCCATGTGAACGTTTAAGCCCTACGAGACGCGTTTCACCACCAATCAATGTGAATTCCTCGTTTTCATTCATACTTTTTTCCATATTTGATTTCAGTGATTTTCATAAATATATTTATGTTTAGATTATTTATGGTGTGTGTGATAACTGCTTGGATAACACGCTTATATCGTGTAAAAGTGTCGCACTTTTCGCGTATACAGAAAATTTCGCGGCCCTTATCAATGCCGGGGTTGCACGAAATCTCTATCTGTGAGATAATATAAAAGTATAGCAACTTAATGACTTCAAGGGACACAAGAAATCATAAATCAAGAACAGCAAATGAAGTGAATAGTGAAGTGTAGTTTATCATATATATTTAATGAGACTAATAAGAACTGTCAATAAATCAACTTCTATATTACAGTTACAGGGCAGTTAAAGTTGGATTAAAAGAAACCAACTTTCACAACAGTTATTCAAGCAGTTACAACGTAGGTCAGTACTAAACTACTTAGGCTAAGCAGTACTAGACCTACTTAGTACTGCTAATGAAGCAACATAAAGTAAACCAACTTATTACTGACTGGGCCATGCACTTAAGTGGCTAGTCATACTACTAACTTAGTACTGGGCTAGTAGGAAAACTAAGTGCAGCAGTACTAACAACTTGTACTTCTTCCACTGTGTAATATATTGTTCATGTCGGAAAACATATTAAACTCAACAGTGTGTACTCCACACTTCCCTAACTCGTATCCAAGCTAAGTATGAAATCTCATTATCTCTGAGTAAATCGTCATGTTACCTAAATGGCCGATGATGACACAATAAATCACACACAAATCCCCCGGCCATTTATAGCGTAATCACTTGATTTATTAAACCAATATATAAAGATATATGCTATTATGTTAAAACAAACATAACGAAAACAAAACAAATGTATAAATAATAAAATTCTTGCAATTGAATTTTCATCTTAGTACAATACACATTCCAAATATTCGAAAATCGGGGTGTCGTAACGATTGAACCTGTCAATACCAGTTTAGAATACCTGAAGATACTATAACACAAAAGTTTCTACAACACTCTAATGTTCGTTATCTTGAACACTAATTACCCATTGCCATATGGTCCCCAATGGTGACGCATTAATGAACAGTATGAGGAACCAATTCCAAGGCTTAACTTGAAGCGGCATGAACATATAGAAAGCTAAGTCCAAGCTTCTTGAAGCGGCTAAACTTCATGTTCACATAGGTGGTCCCTTTAGATCTTGCAACTGCATTGCAATTTTTTAAAAGAACCGTTAAGAATGTAAACTTCAACCTAACCATCACTTGCAGGTCTGAACACATACCTCGAGAAGATAAAAACTATGTTCCAATCTCTAGCTATGAGCTTTCCATATTGAATTCAGCTTCTAATGTTGTATTAGAAGGGAATTGGGTATCTCATAGGTAGTAGATTTATTTGGAATTTAATCTCATCCCTCTAACTGACTTATTTGCCAAGTCCATAGCTAGACCCTTCGTCAAGTGGTCAGCTAAATTATGTTATGTCCGAACAAACTCAATAGAAATCACACCATTCCTGATTAATTCCATTACCATACTATGTCTAACACCTAAGTGTCTAGACTTCCCATTGTATATCTGACTATATGCCCTAGCCACTGTGGGAGCACTATCACATCAGATAGATATTGGTGCTATTGGTTTCGGCCAAATTGGAATCTCATGAATCAAGTTTCTTAGCCATTATGCTTCCTTACCGGCAGCAGCCAATGCTACAAACTCAGATTCCATAGTAGAACTAGTGATGCATGTTTGCTTCTTAGAAGCCCATGAAATGGCACCTCCCCCAAGCAGGAACACCCATCCACTCGTAGAAGATGAATCTTCAACATGATTTATCCAGCTAGCATCCGAATAGCCTTCTAACACTGAAGGATATCCAACATATGATAAACCATAATCCTTAGTACCTCTTAAGTACTTAAACACCCTCGTTATTGCTTTCCAATGCTGTCTACTTGGGTTACTAGTAAACCTACTCAATCTACCAACAGCATAAGCAATATCAGGTCTAGTACTTGTCATAGCATACATCAAACAGCCAATAGCTCTTGAGTATTCAAGCTGATCTACAGGTTTCCCTGTATTAGGCTTAAGCTTTTCTACCGGATCCATGGGAGTACTCACCGGAGAACAATCTTCACGATTAAACTTCTTGAGTATTTTCTCAATGTAGTGAGATTGTGTAATGACAATCCCCTTATTCTCACGTTTAATCTTTATACCAAGAATAACCAAGAATACGTCCGTCCGCTTTCTCCCATATCTTTTCATTGAGAATCTCTGACACAACAACTTCTTAGTGTTTATCAACTTGATTCTTTGGTCAGTTCCGAAAACCAACATGTCATCATCATATAAACAAATTATAACAACTTCTTACCGAGTTATCAAATTTGCTATATACACCACTTAGTCTCAACTTTGGTTTAAATAAAACACACACTTGATCAACACAACCTCATCAAACCTTTATGTTATAGCCAACTTAGCCACCTAGGTGCTTGTTTTTCACCCATACAATGACTTAACTAGCTTACTCTCCTTATGCTACCATAGCCCTAAGACTTAACACAAATCTCTTTCGCGTTCTAGCAGTATCATATACACTTCATCACTCACCGCCGCAATTCACGCACTTTCTCAAGAATGACTGTTCTTGCACATCCAATGTTGATGGACATCACTAGATTTGTGAATTAGCTGCAAAAGCTAACAACAATCTAAAGTAGTGATACACGAGCAACTGGTGCATAAGTATCGTCGTAAGTAATCTGTGATGCTGCCTTTCTATAAAGAAGCAATTGATATGAGATGGATCTATTATGAAAATAATACAATGGGGTTCTATCTGATTTACCCCCCGTTTTGCAAACCTTTAGGTTGGCAAATGGATCTTACCAAAGAAAGATGAAAGTTGAAGGAACAATTGACAAATCAAGCTATCACAATCTTCATTATAGGGTTCTAGGATCTTCCACAAATATCTAAGCAATACTGAGCACAAAATATTATGATCCAACTTGATCTCTCAACTAAATATAGCTGAAAATCAGAACCATATGATTTAGCTTTCTTAACTCTTTTTGCACACTCTTCGAGGCTCGCGGAGTCTACACCTTGGGACATCATCAAGAATGATCATTGACCAACTATTGAAATCCTTCTAAATTTTGTATACATGTCCTTTTGGACTAGTTATTGAAGAGAAACGATCTCATCAAATATGCATCTCTTGATTCTATAATTGATTTATAGAAACAGAGTTCATTATGTTAATAACTAAAACCTAAATGCCTTGGAAGCTCCAGCATATCCAACAAAGCGATGCATCAATCCCTTTTTCACCCAAATTTATTCCGCGTTTTCTGGGTCCGTCAGCCTACTACGGCCCTACAGCCCCAAACTCAGCAATATGCACCAAGTGGTTCGTTTCTTATCACCACAGGTTCAATCACTAAGGTCAGTCTCTGTTCCTTTTATGAGAGAAACACACCCTATTTAACAAAAAAGTCACAGCAAGCCCTAAGCATGGCTTCTCCCCAGAAAACCCCTCATCAAAACTAGTATGATACCATGGAATTAACCAATTCCCTTAAAGATCTCTACATCTGTTTCCTTTTTCCAGCCACACCAATTTTGCTGTGAGTGTGAAAGGAGCTTAAGTTCATGAATAATGTGCCCTACAGATTTAGATAAAAATACAGGATCTCTTATCTATATTCCTCCACCTCTATCTGTGCGTAACGTTTTTAACTCAAGTCAATTATGTTGCAATCAACTTATGTTTAATTCTAATTTAAAATTTATCAAGCGGCCGAATCCTCATAGCAACGTCTTAGCAGGTTCAAACATAACAAAACCTAAAGCATCAACTAATAAATCAAGCTATAAAAGACCATACTTTTTATTGCCCAATAGATGGCTGTTAGTGCATTAGACATCAACAAATCCCTATAGTAACAATTCAGATGACAGATTTCCTATTATGACACTTTTAAACATGGGTGCCTAGTGATTTTCGTTAACCCATACAAGTAGTAACATTTTTCCAGATTTTCATCAATATCAGGAATTAAATCTCTTTAGACTTTCATGCATTCTTTTATAGTGCACATGTCCTAAAACCTAGAACGCAGCATGCCATAAAGTGGGCAATTAAAACAACGGTAGAGGAAGACATATAAACAAATCTGAATCATCCGGAACTTTATTCCAAGTTCAAACATAAACCATACCATTTGTTTGATAATAACCAAATCCTACAAATACACCAGACCTTAAAAAGATATACTTATCGGATTCATAAACTTGTTGTATCCACACATATAATCACTCAGGGGCACCAACACAAAGTTTCTCTTACGAAAATTAGGTACATAACACAACCATTAAACAAAGTACACGATTTTTCCAGAACTAAATTCTAATGACTACAGACGCTTCCTTTTTACATCTAGTAGGGAGCAAAGTGTTCATGCGACCCATGATAAAGATAGCGACAAGACATCGGTCTTTCACTGGTTCCTAACAAGTCTTAAAACAACAACGATCTTTTACAATACCAGGAGTTTGTAGCCCTAGAATCTATCCACCACCAATGCATCAACATGCCATAAAAATGCTTTCATAAATTAGTGAAACCAAAATATTTGTGACAAACAGTTCTCCAAACTATTCACTAAATTCTTGACCCTTAGAGAGTCATTTTATGGACTTGGTCTTAAGAACCCTTTTCCCAACCACCAGCATTTTTGCGATATTCTTTTTACCCGCTACGGCAATCCCTTTGAATGACCAATCTTGCACGCTTCCAACATTCCAACTTTGTTTCTTGTTGGAACCTAGAACAGAAGAAGCAAAAAAATATAAACAGGGGGGGGAAGCTTAACACTGTTGTTCTCATGGATCCGCTCCTTTACTTGTAGGATGTTATGTTGTGTTTTGTTTTACCTTCTCCTGTCATGTTAACAGAAGTCCCACCAACTTCTTTAAACCCTTGGCCTCTTCTCTCTCTAAGTCATGCCCCCTTCAAGAGATTCCTTTATGCGCAACGTGACTACGCAAGTTCGTGGACCAAAACAAATCAATCTTTAACCCAATTGCCTCAATAGTATGTCTTTCTCTTCTCTCCGTGCCACAAAGAGTCAAACTTATCATAATATACATACACAAACAGACAGATGGACTACAATCCATTTTTAATCCTGTTGTGTATATTGTCCAAGCAGATCCTACAGGAGTTCCATATATACTGTTCCCTGAGCGGTCTAGAATCGACCATTTTGCGCTAATTATAGTAAAACTACACTTGGAACAAGGAAATTTTCTTCTACTAGAATAGAACCTCTGCCATGTACTATAGCGATTCAGTGAATCCCAACAACTCCATTAAGCCGATTCAAACACCGTATATACATCAAAAAAGAGAATCAGACATACATTCAAAACGTGCCCTGCATATGTAGTCATCGTTTCTCAGGACCACTTTGCCCCTTATCACCTTATTGCTTCCAACTGTTGCATCTTCCAACACAATTCCGCAACGGTGTGTCACACATAAACCAACCTTTCACACGTAGTTTAACAAGAATGCATCTTTAGAGTCTGCCATCCGCCTAAATGTCATGCCCCTCAAACTTATCTAGTTTCCCAATATTCGTAAGTCATCTCCTTCACCTATTTCCGCTGCCACTAAGCACATAGACGCCTAACGAAATACTTTCATAAACTTCTGTTAGAAATTGGGGTGTCTGTGAGGTGTGATGATACCTGGTCTTAACTCGCTTATATCGTGTAATAATCCACTTTCCGTATAAAGTATTACGACAGATTGCCAAATACAATGCTGGGGTTGCACGAAATCTCTTATCGGATAATATAAGGAACTATAACAATTTATGTTCTAAGGCACCAAGAATCATACAATCACGAACACAAACTGAATGGAAATTCTAGTAATATGTTTTATTCTTTCGTTAACATCATCGAGACTAGGAATGCGAATCACCTTGATACACACAGTTTTTAGATACAGTTAAGCGCGTTAAACGTTGGTTTAAAACCAACTAGTTCAGTTCACATAACTGTATTCTTCCAGGCAGTCTACACGGCTAGCACAGTACAACTTCTTAGTATGACAAAAACAGCTGCGCTTTCTACTACTTAGTCCTGCTCAGTAACTTATTTAGGAAAATCATAAACCAACTACGTACTAAAACCCCAAAGCCACACACTTTAGTGCTTGCAGACTAACTACCTATTACTCGCTAGTAGAAAACATAATGTAGCGTATAAAACAAACTTCAGTACTAAAAGCCAAAACTAAATAAATTTATGTCAGTGGTCGAAAACATATTAACACAAACGACACACAGCTAGTACACCCAACACTATAATCCCTAACTCGTATCGCCCAAGCCTAAGTATGAAATAACTCAATTAGTCTCTAGTAAATCACCATTACCTAAATGGGCACCTTAATGACACAAATCAACCAACCACTTAGGAATTGTAACCGTTAGTTTCACTTTTCTCCTTCTAATAAAAATCATGTATAACCTACTACTAACTTATCAAGTCTTAAACATACATGCTAGGCGTAGTCGACATATTCATAACAATATCAATTTTGAATCGTTAACCACAACATTACTATTTAAGTCACAGATTAAATGTTCAACAGACTAAACTGCCAATGTAGTATTTGAAGAATGCCATAACTATGATACATTATGTATAATCAATGGATTCTCACTGTAATGCGGTTTATATAAAAAACAAAAGAGAGAGACAACCCTAACACGTAACAAAAACGAACCAACTCCCTTCACATCCAATCAATTTCACTTTCTTCTTGCTGAAATACATACCTTCAAAAACAACAAAATTTCAATATCATGGTGACACATACAGAATGACGAATTCAACAATCATTAGTACTCATGATTCAATGTCTCTGCGCCCGTAAGCCAAAATAGGTTGATTAGCATAATACGAGTTATCCATAAACTCATCAATAAACTCAGCGCCATATGGCTCATCCGCAAGCACAGGCTGGTTCATAACCGCGATGATCTGATTAAGCGACTCCAACCTGTGCCCAAGCTCTACCACCCGAGCCCTCAAAACCGAGTTCTCAGCCTCTACGTTGCCCAAAAAGCTTCCATGGAAAAACGCTGCGACGTCACCCATAACTCTAAAACTCGTTTATTACTCGTTCACTAGAAGAATGGTCTCACCTGAGTTAAGAGATCTTCCATATGCTTTTGCTTCCTCATTCTTGATCTCCTTGCTGATTCACGATTCGATACCATTCGTTTCGTCTTCCTATCATCCGCTAATTGGTCACTTGATGATGTTGTTGTTGTACCACTAGAAGAACCCATCATTTTAGTAGTTATATATTATTATGGAAGGGAAAAGATCAAATTTAAAGAAAACGGAAAACAGAACAAAATTATAACAAAGTTCGAGTATGAAGTTAAGTAAAATAAGTACAACCCAAATCGTAATTAACCTTCAACTTTATTATTATTAAGATTGATTTAATTGAGTGTTTATATATTTTAGATCTAATTATGAAATGTAATAAAACCAGTAAAGAAAGACAACTGAGAAAGATTGAACTAAATGAGTCCTACGCCAATATGTAGAATTTATCATACAACTAGATAGATATAGTTCATCAAGAATTTGAGACATGTATTTCGAACATTACTAATAACATCAATGATTGATGAATAACAATGGTTTTCGAAACCTTGACTTTGCAAACAAACCAAAAAACCAAATAATAAAATTGCTTAGAGAATTTTTGTTGATGATGATGTTAAGGAGTAAGAGGATATTTGTGGAAGAGAGGGGGAAGAGGCTATGAAGGAATTATGGGTTGTATTTATAGGAAAAACTTGGTGTATCAAGTTGCAAAAAAGGTGCTTTTGTAGATACTTTTTTTTGTAAAAAGTTTATTCTTTTGTTTGAAATATAGAAAAAAAAATGTGTGTGTTATTAAAATGATTTTTAAAATTTGATTTGAAATTAAAATAAAAACTTGAGACAACAAAATCAAGGATATTGTATTTATTTAGAAAGATCAAGTGCCACATTTTATATTCATTTTGATGGTTCAGTGTGTGCTTTTATTCAATTGTTATATTTTATGAAAAAACTCTTGTGGCCTCATGGATTAATTTTGCATACTTGGTGAGCTAAATGACATTAAAAAACTTGGTGTTCGTTGTTTGAGTTCTTTCTAAGATTGTAATTAGCTAGTAATTGCGTTGGTTTAAGGAGACGCATTTTCTAATTGCGCACTGAGAGAGTGATTTCAAATAGATCATTATAACACGTTACTAATAAGACTGCTGCAACAATTCGACGAGAAAACAAAATCAATTGTAAAATGTTACAAGCATACAATATCAACATAAAATGGCCAATCGTGTGACAACTACGTGTGTCGCGTTTTGCTCTTTCTCTTGTTTATCATATTTTGCTGTCCTAGGTCTAGGTGTGTAAAAATTATACAATCTGTTTGCCAAAAGATAACATAGTTTCAACTATAGTTTGAAATATGCGAGAAAGGCTAGCATGAATAGGTATTAATTCAAGCAACATTCTCAATATCTCATCTTAGGTTGATTTAGTCAAAGAGTGGGTTAATTTGAACATGTTTAACAAAAAAGGCCCAATAAAGGTCAATTTCATGGTGTATTAAGGGGTCAAAGCAGTAAACCATTTTCCAAATTTTCAAATACAAAGTATTAACTCAAGACTCAAGACAACGATAATTTACTCATCTTAGTTATTGGGAAAAAGAACTGTTTTCAAAGGTTAAAATTTTTTTGGTCAGTACAAGAAAAAATGGAAAAAAGTGTTCTTCTTATGCCTATACTTTATTTTAAATTGCTTTAGCCATGTATTTTCCTTTGCTTCTTCATTGATCAAAAGTGCCACAAGAAAATATTTTTATGAAACGAATTTCATCATCTTTGATATGCCACAAAAAAATAAGTTGTACTTTACTCAGACCTCCATTTCACGTCGAGTGTGAGGCGGAAAAGTTTGAAGGCGTTGGCAGACCCTAAATCACAAGCTTTTCACAAGTTTTCTGATCAAGCAATGTTCTATAGACACAGAATAGAAGCGAGAATCGGGGCCAAGATAGTTAAACTGATCCACGTGGCCATGAATAACGTGTACTGAGCGTTTCGCAAAGGGGAAATTGGAAATCGCCCCGCTCTATGCATATTCTAAAGGCAATGCATTGATTAGCATGAACACTGAACTGAACTAGCTAGTTTGCTTTAACAAATGTTTAAAACACTTAATTAAACCATATAATGTAAATTTATATGCTTTAATACCAAAAGAACAATTATACTAATCTGAGCGTGCACCATCCATAAGTTTCCACGGATATATGTGTCAACTTTTATACGCATTTGATAGATGTAAATATTTTATTAACACTCGTTTCAATCATTCATCATGATACAATGCATCTGCACCTACCAAATCTTGTTTTTACTAGAACACCATATCTTTATATATACTTTTTGTAGAGAGTAAATGAGTATTGAGTATTGACTAAAGGATTGTCGACCAGCCCAGTCTTTTTAGAATATCCTTTTTGTAGTTTATCATCTTTTATATAATCTTTTACTTAGTAAAGGAAAACGAAAAGTGGAGACTTTTGCATTTAAAAAAAAAGAATCTTTCCTTATTAGGTATGGTGCTTCAAATTTTTTATTATTTTTGAATATATGTTTAATTAAAAAGCTTAAATACTACTAAAATTGGCATTATTTTGGTGGAGACATCTGATAAAGAAAAAAAACACATAAAAATATATGTGTCAAATTTATAAAAACAAAAACTTAAAAAAAAGAGGAGGTAATTAATAAAACTTTAGTGGTTTAATTTTAAATAAATTGTATAGAGTTAAGTGTAAATTTATAAATTTACAAATTTTATTATGACTTAAAAAAAAACAAATAACCCCTTAAACTTTCATAACTTATAAAACAGAAAAAAGAAAAAATAAAAATTATAAATATATTAAAAAAAACATAATGTACAAGCCCCGTACGTGCACAGGATTAAAACTAGTATAATAAAATATAAGAATTACATCATTTCGGAGTTTTCCATCAAATTAAATCATATGAATTTAAAAATTAGACCAATCAGAACGCTTGATTTTGCCAAGTAAGCAAAATCGTGTGATCTTATTGGTCAATAAAAAGTCAAAATTGAATCGATTTGGTCAAAATTAAAAATTTGTGGTGGAGAAATATGACGAGAAAAAAAACACGTAAAAATATATGTGTCAAATTTGTGAAGAAAAAAACTTGAAAAAAGTGGAGGTAAGTAATAAAAATTTAGTGATTTTTAATTTTAAATAAATTATATGGAGTTAAGTGTAAATTTATAAATTTACATGTTTTATTATACTTAAAAAATAAACAAAAACCCCTTAAACCTTTATAACCCGTAGACCCTTTATATTTTAAAATATTACAAACGTAAAACAAATTTTTTTACTTCCAAACAAAGTATTTATCAGTATGCTAAATTCACATCCCCAAATCTACCCGTAAGAACTTTTTGATGGATTTTTTTCATTTGTCGGTCTGAAATTATGTTGTACAACCAAATAGAAAACACCAATGCACATAAAATATCATAAATTAATAAAAAAAAAGTTTTTCTTAGCTATTCATTAATGTGTTGGAGAAGACTGCATTTTTTTTCTTTTTGTTTAATACGACTAAAATTTTAACATTTAAATTTCTCAAAAAGTCTTTAATTCCATTGACATGTATGTATGCATATAAATCATATATAACAATCTAGGCTACTTTTATATCTTAAAAAAGTGTTGGTGACGAAAAAATGGGTAAAACTCTTTTTATATTTGTATATGTATTAAAGATATACAATATGTAAATCTTTGTTTCACCAAAACATATTGTATGTACGAAACATAATACTTATTTGAGTTTTTAGCTATCTAAATTCTATAAATATGACGATTTTGATAACTCAACTGAGGCGGCAAAGGTTTTTTCCGGCAAGTGGCGGCTGTTCTAGCAAAACGAAATTAATTAGTTATAAAACGAAATTACAAAAACCCAGATCTTAAAAAAATACATATCCATAGAATAAAACCCTCAAAACTTAATTAATTGTTATAAATCTATTAATAAAACTCAAAATAATACCTCATAACTCAAAAAACTCCTTTAGTGTTGGTTTCCGGCGACATCCACTTCCGGCGAGATTTGCAACACCTACAAAATTTATAGATCTACTTTAAAATTAATAGATCTATAAAAAATATTTGAAAACATAAACCTTTAAAATATATAACAAAAAACCCTCAAAACATGACAAATCATATAAATCTATTAAAATATTAAAAAATACCTAAAAATGTTTTAGCGACGGTGACGAGCGGCGGTGGGCGGCAACCGATGGTGGTGGGTGGCAGCCGACGGTGGTTAGAGAGAAACTGATTTTTGTTTTAGAGAGAGAGAGGGGTGAATGAGAATCTTTTATCTTTTATATAATAAAAGAATTACATCATTTCGGAGTTTTCCATCAGATTAAATCTTATGTGAAAATAAATTGGACCAATCAGAATGCTTGATTTTGCCACGTAGGCAAAATCGTGCGATCTGATTGGTCAATAAAAAGTCAAAATTGAATCAATTTGGTCAAAATTGAAAAAAATTGGTGGAGAAATTTGATGGAGAAAAAAAACACATAAAAATATATGTGTCAAATTTGTGAAAACAAAAACTTGAAAAAAAGGGAGATAATTAATAAAACTTTAGTAGTTTAATTTTAAATAAATTATATAGAGTTAAAAGTGTAAATTTATAAATTTACAAGTTTTATTATAACTTTAAAAAATAAACAAATAACCCCTTAAACTTTAAACCTCTAGACTTTATATTTTAAAATACAACAAACGTAAACAATTTCTTACTTCCAAACAAAGATTTAACATTATCTAATCACATCTCAAATCTACCCGAAGAGTTTTTGGTAGATTTTTCATTGTCGGCCTGAAATCATGTTGTACAACCGAAGCACATCGAAGGTTCACTTGACCCGACTCCGGGCTACCTAAAAGGGTTGTTTCGCTGGGATTAGTTGGCTCACAATGTCGAGTCAAAAAACAGGTAAATCAAAAGAAAAAAATTAGTAATCATCCTCAAATTCATATACTACGTAATATATAAAAGATTTAATGAATCTATTATCTTCATATATTTCGATAATACTCTATAACATAACTTATAAAACAGAAAAAAATATATATATGTAGTTAAAAAAACATAATGTCTAAGCCCCGTGCGTGCACGGGCATTAAAACTAGTTGAGTGAATGAGAATTGTATGATGGGTATAATAGATTTATATAGGCATGAGGTTATTAATTTGAACTTTCAAATTAACAATTAGCATTCAATGAAATTAACAATCACACATTTAATGTCAAGATTATTAGTTTTTAAGGCTTGTACATTTAGTTTCCAAGGCTTGTACATTTTAAGTTTTTCATCACACATTTAATGTTAAGATTTTTAGTTTCCAAGGCTTGTACATTTAGTTTCCAAGGCTTGTACATTTTTCAACTTTCAATTCCTACTCTTTTCAAGAATGGGTGAAAAATGCTTTATAATGTAGTTTATATATAAATATGATTTAGTGATTGTACGCCACCTCAACGATGACATGGCACCTACATGGCATGAATTTTCAAAAATTGTATAAAATTATGTATGTTGCAGGATTCGAACATGTAATCTATGATTTAGATCCATTTAGTTAAACCAACTCAAAGCTAATCTGCACGTTTTCTTTTGCCAAATATAGCCTAACAAAGTTTTAAAAAGTTGAAGGTGTAGAAATTAAATTTTTGATGATAAATGTATAATTTGTTATTATTATAAAAGGTTTTGAAAGTAATATGTATCAGGAGGTTTAGCTTACTTATGATCTGAGATAGTGGATTTACGTTAGCTATGGTGCTTCGTGATACCTGAAGTATTAAATGATCATTACATCAAATGACACCATGTTATAATGTATCGCAAGTAAACTTTGCTTATTGTTGTTCGACAACAAAGTCGAGATTTTATTATCGTTCGCTTAATAATAGTTGTTATCACTAATTTTTCAGGTCTACTAAGAGATTTAGCAGAAAGGAGAGCTTTGAACATTTGGCATTCTTAAACCTTGCACAAAGTGCTGTTTGTTTACTATGATCATTTATCAGTGAGTACTTCTTGTATTCGTTTAGCTCTAAAAATGTCTATTTTGTGGTCTTGGTATTATCATAATTCAGTGCAATATGACAATTTCAAAAAAGCATATCATTTCCAAAAATAACGCCCATCGGTTAACCCTAAGAATCGCTTCACCACCAAATCAATGTGAATTCTCGTCTTTCATCATCTTTTTTTCTATTTGATTTCAGTGTTTTCATAATTATTTATTCATAAAATCAAAATCCCAACCGCAGGTTGTTCAGCATACATGTTTGTTTCAAGCTGTACAAAATTTTGTTTGGTCTAATGATATATATTTGTTTTTGTTCAATTTATTTGTGAAATAGGCAGACATATATGATCGATTAGATGCAGCAGCAGCAATTCGAAAAGAATTGCTACAAGCTCAAACACTTCAATCTTCTTCTATTAAAGGGAGTTCTAGGTAATCCACTTCACATGCAGATTAATTTTTTATTGTTTAATTATATATTACATTCTTTTTGGAAACTTTATTCCATGATCATTGTTTATCTTCAAGTTTTTGTCCATCTATGAACCTTTTATGTTGTGCTTACCAATGAATGAGAAGCAACTGTCTACATGGCAACCACTTTGTTGATAATTTGATGTCTACACCCTTATGTTGTTGATAATTTGATGTCTACTGGCTATTCAAGGGTTGATGATCCTAAAGGTAGAGATGAAGAACGTGAACGAGAACGGCGTAGGGATCTTTTGCGAGATAGAGAGAAAGAACGTGAACGGGAAAAGGGAACGATAAAGAGAAAGACAACGGGAAAGGGAACGTAAGAGGGAACGAGAACAAGATCGCGAACACTATGAAAAGGAGAGATATAAGGAGAAACGAGTAACTTAATGCAGCTTAATTATATTTGTAGGTAAAAATCAAAAGACTTATTTGTGTGTACTATAACTATACTTGTGATCCATGCCGTGCAAATAGAAAAGCGTAGCTATAAGAATGAGGATAACTGCTCTTAAAATAATGCGAGTAATTTGTCGGGCTTGCAGCTATTATGATTTTGAAACTGCCCGGTGCAACAAGACTCAAGTGTGTGACAACTCAAATAGGCTTGAGCCAAAACGGGACAGAATAAATAGTGTTTGGATGTGGTTTTGGTGTTTAGCAAAATGTTTGTTTTGAAGTTCTATTATGGGCTATACGAGTTCCTAAAAGAATACATAGAATGTAGAATTGTTAAGTTTCTTATGATGATAGTAAGCTGTATTATGGTTTTGGAGGCTTACACTGAATATTATCATTGTTTTTTACAGATAAGACGAAGAGTTATCAAAATCTTAAGGAAAAATGCGTAGAAGACAGTTTGGCTGAGATAGGCGTAATTTAATGGGGAAAAGATTTCTTAAAAGTTTATCCTGTGAAAGAGAACAATGGTGATATTGATAATATGTTAGATAAGTTGAATGGAAGTGATCATGCTACGAAACCACTTTATCTGAAGTTTTAAACAGAACATGGATTGAAGCTCTAAAATATATCAGTTATCCTACTCAGGTATGTTTACGTGTCATATATCTTTCATCAGACTTTATAAGATAATATGTCATACATAAGTTAATCTAATAAAACCATCATAACGGTAAACCTATAAAACTTATGATCTAGATTATTTTATGGTTTAGGTAGTCATATGGTGGGTTGGTTTTATAAGAGGTGCTTTATCTGTCGCTTTAGCCTTCAAACATGAAATCATAATCTTTCTTACACCATTTGTTAGAGTAGAAGACAGAGCAGTTGCTACATTAGGAGTAAAACCTTCTTGAGACTTCATTGTCCAATCAATGCGACTATGATCACCACTACTACTGTAATCGTGTTATTCAGAACTATTGTAAGTACTTAATTTTTGCTGCTCATTTGTGTTAAATTTTTGTAGATCTTCACTAAAAAGGCTTTTGTTTCAGATGTTTGTTTCTTGACAAAACCGCTACTATCAAGAATCAAACGAAAAAGATGAAAGAAAATTCTATGTTTACACATTAGAAAAACTTCCTTCACAACTTTTTTATGCACCAACATACCCGATCTTGTGGAATTTTTTCAGAATTTTTCGAGAACTTTTTTTAAATTTTTTTCTTTTTATCCTTCTCACGGATATTTGTCTTTTTATTTGATCTTTATCATATATATATATTAAAGTTGGTTATATATATATAGGGAAGGGATCAAGTGAGAAGAAAACTTATAATGAGAATATTAAGAAGGATTTCTAGCTACACATTTTAAATAGGAAAGAGAATTTTAAAGGGAGATGCATGCATTTTTATAGGTGTATCTGAAATGTGTGGTTGTGATTTCTTCTTATCATTCTCATTATAATTTTTCTTTTCATTTGATCCTTACTCTATATATATATATATACACACACACGATCAAATAAGAAATTTTTTTTAAATAAGAAGGATAAAAAGTAACTCTAATCGCATATCCGAAATGCACCGACTTAAATTAGATGCATCTCTATAATCTTAGATGCATTATAACGCATCATAATGTGTTTTCTAGCTTTTAATTAGATGTGTATACGTATATTAGATGCATTTCATATTTTCTCTTATTTTTTGTTCCTCTGCATGTGCCAAAATCATAAAAAT